>JBBBDQ010014812.1:0-10476 GCA_037127315.1 Ascarosepion bandense
AGGCAATATTGAAAATTAGTTTCAAAGAAAACATTGCATGAAATAGTGGCAATATTGAAAATTAGTTTCAAAGAAACATTGCATGAAAATTGTGGCAATATTGAAAATTATTAGTTTCAAAGAAAACATTGCATGAAATAGTGGCAATATTGAAAATTAGTTTCAAAGAAACATTGCATGAAATAGTGGCAATATTGAAAATTAGTTTCAAAGAAACATTGCATGAAATATAAGTAACATTAAAATTAGTTTCAAAGAAACATTGCATGAAATAGTGGCAATATTGAAAATTAGTTTCAAAGAAACATTGCATGAAATAGTGGCAATATTGAAAATTATTTCAAAGAAACATTGAAATTAAATAGTGGCAATATTGAAAATTAGTTTCTGTGAAAACATTGCATGAAATAGTGGCAATATTGGAAATTCGTTTCAAAGAAACATTGCATGAAATAGTGGCAATATTGAAAATTAGTTTCAAAGAAACATTGTATGAAATAGTGGCAATATTGAAAATTAGTTTCAAAGAAACATTGCATGAAATAGTGGCAATATTGAAAATTCGTTTCAAAGAAAACATTGCATGAAACAATGGCAATACTGGAAATTCGTTTGCAAGAAAACATTGCATGAAATAAGTAAAAATATTGAAAATTAGTTTCAAAGAAAACATTGCATGAAATAGTGGCAATATTGAAAATTATTTCAAAGAAACATTGTATTAAATAGGTAATATTGAAAATTAGTTTCAAAGAAACATTGCATGAAGAGGCACATTGAAAATTAGGTTTCAAAGAAACATTGCATGAAATAGTGGTAATATTGAAAAATTAGTTTCATTGTTATCAGCTAAAGAGGGCAGGCTATTTTTTGAAAATTAGTTTCAAAGAAAACATTGCACGAAATAGTGGTAATATTGAAAATTAGTTTCAAAGAAAACATTGCATGAAATAGTGGCAATATTGGAAATTCGTTTCAAAGAAACATTGCATGAAATAGTGGCAATATTGGAAATTAGTTCTAAAGAAACATTGCATGAAATAGTGGCAATATTGAAAATTCGTTTCAAAGAAACATTGCATGAAATAGTGGCAATATTGAAAATTAGTTTCAAAGAAACATTGCATGAAATAGTGGCAATATTGAAAATTAGTTTCAAAGAAACATTGCATGAAATAGTGGCAATATTGAAAATTAGTTTCAAAGAAAACATTGCATGAAATAGTGGCAATATTGAAAATTAGTTTCAAAGAAACATTGCATGAAATAATGGTAATATTGAAAATTAGTTTCAAAGAAACATTGCATGAAATAATGGCAATATTGAAAATTGCTCAAAGAAACATTGCATGAAATAGTGGCAATATTGAAAATTAGTTTCAAAGAAACATTGCATGAAATAGTGGCAATATTGAAAATTAGTTTCAAAGAAAACATTGCATGAAATAGTGGCAATATTGAAAATTAGTTTCAAAGAAACATTGCATGAAATAGTGGCAATATTGAAAATTAGTTTCAAAGAAACATTGCATGAAATAGTGGCAATATTGAAAATTAGTTTCAAAGAAACATTGCATGAAATAGTGGCAATATTGAAAATTAGTTTCAAAGAAACTTTGCATGAAATAGTGGCAATATTGAAAATTAGTTTCAAAGAAACATTGCATGAAATAGTGGCAATATTGAAAATTAGTTTCAAAGAAACATTGCATGAAATAGTGGCAATATTGAAAATTAGTTTCAAAGAAAACATTGCATGAAATAGTGGCAATATTGAAAATTAGTTTCAAAGAAACATTGTACAAAATAGTGGCACATGACAGAAAATTAGTCAAAAAGAAATACTGTATGAAAGGTGGCATATTGAAAATTAGTTTCAAAGAAACATTGCATGAAATAGTGGTAATAATATTGAAAACAGTTTCAAAGAAACATTAATAAATAGTGGTAATATTGAAAAAATTAGTTTCAAAGAAACATTGCATGAAATAGTGGCAATATTGAAAATTAGTTTCAAAGAAACATTGCATGAAATAGTGGCAATATTGAAAATTAGTTTCAAAGAAAACATTGCATGAAATAGTGGCAATATTGAAAATTGTTTCAAAGAAAACATTGCATGTAGCTAGGTAATATGAAAAATTAGTTTTAAAGAAAAACATTGCATGAAATAGTGGCACATTGAAAATTAGTTTCAAAGAAAACATTGCATAAAGAAAGGGTACATTGAAAATTAGTTTCAAAGAAAACATTAAAGAAATAGTGGCATATTAAAAATACTTCAGTAAAGACGCGAAATAGTAGCAATATTGAAAATTAGTTTCAAAGAAACATTGCATGAAATAGTGGCAATATTGAAAATTAGTTTCAAAGAAACATTGCATGAAATAGTGGCAATATTGAAAATTAGTTTCAAAGAAACATTGCATGAAATAGTGGCAATATTGAAAATTAGTTTCAAAGAAACATTGCATGAAATAGTGGCAATATTGAAAATTAGTTTAAAGAAAACATTATATTAAAGAAAGCATGATGAAAAATTAGTTTCAAAGAAACATTGCATGAAATAATGGCAATATTGAAAATTCGTTTCAAAGAAAACATTGCATGAAATAGTGGCAATATTGAAAATTAGTTCTAAAGAAACATTGCATGAAATAGTGGCAATATTGAAAATTAGTTTCAAAGAAACATTGCATGAAATAGTGGCAATATTGAAAATTAGTTTCAAAGAAAACATTGCATGAAATAGTGGCAATATTGAAAATTAGTTTCAAAGAAACATTGCATGAAATAGTGGCAATATTGAAAATTAGTTTCAAAGAAACATTGCATGAAATAGTGGCAATATTGAAAATTAGTTTCAAAGAAACATTGCATGAAATAGTGGCAATATTGAAAATTAGTTTCAAAGAAACATTGCATGAAATAGTGGCAATATTGAAAATTAGTTTCAAAGAAACATTGCATGAAATAGTGGCAATATTGAAAATTAGTTTCAAAGAAACATTGCATGAAATAGTGGCAATATTGAAAATTAGTTTCAAAGAAACATTGCATGAAATAGTGGCAATATTGAAAATTAGTTTCAAAGAAACATTGCATGAAATAGTGGCAATATTGAAAAATTAGTTTCAAAGAAAACATTTAAAGAAATAGTGCGGTAATATTGAAAATTAGTTTCAAAGAAACATTGCATGAAATAGTGGCAATATTGAAAATTAGTTTCAAAGAAACATTGCATGAAATAGTGGCAATATTGAAAATTAGTTTCAAAGAAACATTGTATGAAATAGTGGTAATATTGAAAATAGTTTCAGAAGAAACATTGCATGAAGAATGGCAATATTGAAAATTAGTTTCAAAGAAACATTGCATGAAATAGTGGCAATATTGAAAATTAGTTTCAAAGAAACATTGCATGAAATAGTGGCAATATTGAAAATTAGTTTCAAAGAAAACATTGCATGAAATAGTGGCAATATTGAAAATTAGTTTCAAAGAAACATTGCATGAAATAATGGCAATATTGAAAATTCGTTTCAAAGAAAACATTGCATGAAATAGTGGCAATATTGAAAATTAGTTTCAAAGAAACATTGCATGAAATAGTGGCAATATTGAAAATTAGTTTCAAAGAAACATTGCATGAAATAGTGGCAATATTGAAAATTAGTTTCAAAGAAAACATTGCATGAAATAGTGGCAATATTGAAAATTAGTTTCAAAGAAACATTGCATGAAATAGTGGCAATATTGAAAATTAGTTTCAAAGAAACATTGCATGAAATAGTGGCAATATTGAAAATTAGTTTCAAAGAAACATTGCATGAAATAGTGGCAATATTGAAAATTAGTTTCAAAGAAACATTGCATGAAATAGTGGCAATATTGAAAATTAGTTTCAAAGAAACATTGCATGAAATAGTGGCAATATTGAAAATTAAGTTTCAAAGAAAACATTGCATGAAATAGTGGCAATATTGAAAATTAGTTTCAAAGAAAACATTGCATGAAATAGTGGCAATATTGAAAATTAGTTTCAAAGAAAACATTGCATGAAATAGTGGCAATATTGAAAATTAGTTTCAAAGAAACATTGTGTGAAATAGTGGCAATATTGAAAATTAGTTTCAAAGAAAACATTGCATGAAATAGTGGCAATATTGAAAATTAGTTTCAAAGAAACATTAAATAAAATAGCAATATTGAAAATTAGTTTCAAAGAAACATTGCATGAAATAGTGGCAATATTGAAAATTAGTTTCAAAGAAACATTGCATGAAATAGTGGCAATATTGAAAATTAGTTTCAAAGAAACATTGCATGAAATAGTGGCAATATTGAAAATTAGTTTCAAAGAAACATTGCATGAAATAGTGGCAATATTGAAAATTAGTTTCAAAGAAACATTGCATGAAATAGTGGCAATATTGAAAATTAGTTTCAAAGAAAACATTGCATGAAATAGTGGCAATATTGAAAAATTAGTTTCAAAGAAACATTGCATGAAATAGTGGCAATATTGAAAATTAGTTTCAAAGAACATTACATGAAATAGTGGTAATATTTAAAAATTAGTTTCAAAGAAACATTGCATGAAATAGTGGCAATATTGAAAATTAGTTTCAAAGAAACATTGCATGAAATAGTGGCAATATTGAAAATTAGTTTCAAAGAAACATTGCATGAAATAGTGGCAATATTGAAAATTAGTTTCAAAGAAACATTGCATGAAATAGTGGCAATATTGAAAATTAGTTTCAAAGAAAACATTGCATGAAATAGTGGCAATATTGAAAATTAGTTTCAAAGAAAAACATTGCATGAAATAGTGGCAATATTGAAAATTAGGTTTCAAAGAAAACATTGCATGAAATAGTGGCAATATTGAAAATTAGTTTCAAAGAAAACATTGCATGAAATATGGCAATATTGAAAATTAGTTTCAAAGAAAAACATTGCATGAAATAGTGGCAATATTGAAAATTAGTTTCAAAGAAACATTGCATGAAATAGTGGCAATATTGGAAAATTGGTTTCAAAGAAAACATTGCATGAAATAGTGGCAATATTGAAAATTAGTTTCAAAGAAAACAATTGCATGAAATAGTGGCAATATTGAAAATTAGTTTCAAAGAAAACATTGCATGAAATAGTGGCAATATTGAAAATTAAGCTTCAAAGAAACATTGCATGAAATAGTGGCAATATTGAAAATTAGTTTCAAAGAAAACATTGCATGAAATAGTGGCAATATTGAAAATTAGTTTCAAAGAAACATTGCATGAAATAGTGGCAATATTGAAAATTAGTTTCAAAGAAAACATTGCATGAAATAGTGGCAATATTGAAAATTAGTTTCAAAGAAAACATTGCATGAAATAGTGGCAATATTGAAATTAGTTTCAAAGAAAATGTAATAAAATAGTGGCAATATTGAAAATTAGTTTCAAAGAAAAAACATTGCATGAAATAGTGGCAATATTGAAAATTAGTTTCAAAGAAAACATTGCATGAAATAGTGGCAATATTGAAAATTAGTTTCAAAGAAAACATTGCATGAAATAGTGGCAATATTGAAAATTAGTTTCAAAGAAAACATTGCATGAAATAGTGGCAATATTGAAAATTAGTTTCAAAGAAACATTGCATGAAATAGTGGCAATATTGAAAATTAGTTTCAAAGAAACATTGCATGAAATAGTGGCAATATTGAAAATTAGTTTCAAAGAAACATTGCATGAAATAGTGGCAATATTGAAAATTAGTTTCAAAGAAACATTGCATGAAATAGTGGCAATATTGAAAAATTAGTTTCAGAAAACATTGCATCAAAGAGGTAATATTGAAAATTAATTTCAAAGAAAACATTGCATGAAATAGTGGCAATATTGGAAATTCGTTTCAAAGAAACATTGCATGAAATAGTGGCAATATTGAAAATTAGTTTCAAAGAAACATTGCATGAAATAGTGGCAATATTGAAAATTAGTTTCAAAGAAAACATTGCATGAAATAGTGGCAATATTGAAAATTAGTTTCAAAGAAACATTGCATGAAATAGTGGCAATATTGAAAATTAGTTTCAAAGAAACATTGCATGAAATAGTGGCAATATTGAAAATTAGTTTCAAAGAAACATTGCATGAAATAGTGGCAATATTGAAAATTAGTTTCAAAGAAACATTGCATGAAATAGTGGCAATATTGAAAATTAGTTTCAAAGAAAACATTGCACGAAATAGTGGCAATATTGAAAATTAGTTTCAAAGAAAACATTGCATGAAATAGTGGCAATATTGGAAATTCGTTTCAAAGAAACATTGCATGAAATAGTGGCAATATTGAAAATTAGTTTCAAAGAAACATTGCATGAAATAGTGGCAATATTGAAAATTAGTTTCAAAGAAACATTGCATGAAATAGTGGCAATATTGAAAATTAGTTTCAAAGAAACATTACATGAAATAGTGGCAATATTGAAAATTAGTTTCAAAGAAACATTGCATGAAATAGTGGCAATATTGAAAATTAGTTTCAAAGAAACATTGCATGAAATAGTGGCAATATTGAAAAATTAGTTTCAAAGAAAACATTGCATGAAATAGTGGCAATATTGAAAATTCGTTTCAAAGAAAAACATTGCATGAAATAGTGGCAATATTGAAAATTAGTTTCAAAGAAACATTGCATGAAATAGTGGCAATATTGAAAATTAGTTTCAAAGAAACATTGCATGAAATAGTGGCAATATTGAAAATTAGTTTCAAAGAAACATTGCATGAAATAGTGGCAATATTGAAAATTAGTTTCAAAGAAACATTGCATGAAATAGTGGCAATATTGAAAATTAGTTTCAAAGAAACATTGCATGAAATAGTGGCAATATTGAAAATTAGTTTCAAAGAAAACATTGCATGAAATAGTGGCAATATTGAAAATTAGTTTCAAAGAAACATTGCATGAAATAATGGCAATATTGAAAATTCGTTTCAAAGAAAACATTGCATGAAATAGTGGCAATATTGGAAAATTAGTTTTGGGCAGAAACATTGCATGAAATAGTGGCAATATTGAAAATTAGTTTCAAAGAAACATTGCATGAAATAGTGGCAATATTGAAAATTAGTTTCAAAGAAAACATTGCATGAAATAGTGGCAATATTGAAAATTAGTTTCAAAGAAACATTGCATGAAATAGTGGCTATTGAAAATTAGTTTCAAAGAAACATTGCATAAAATAGTGGCAATATTGAAAATGAGTTTCAAAAGAACATTGCATGAAATAGTGGCAATATTGAAAATTAGTTTCAAAGAAACATTGCATGAAATAGTGGCAATATTGAAAATTAGTTTCAAAGAAACATTGCATGAAATAGTGGCAATATTGAAAATTAGTTTCAAAGAAAACATTGCATGAAATAGTGGCAATATTGAAAATTAGTTTCAAAGAAAACATTGCATGAAATATGGCAATATTGAAAATTAGTTTCAAAGAAACATTGCATGAAATAGTGGCAATATTGAAAATTAGTTTCAAAGAAACATTGCATGAAATAGTGGCAATATTGAAAATTAGTTTCAAAGAAAACATTGCATGAAATAGTGGCAATATTGAAAATTAGTTTCAAAGAAACATTGCATGAAATAGTGGCAATATTGAAAATTAGTTTCAAAGAAACATTGCATGAAATAGTGGCAATATTGAAAATTAGTTTCAAAGAAACATTGCATGAAATAGTGGCAATATTGAAAATTAGTTTCAAAGAAACATTGCATGAAATAGTGCGTGGCAATATTGAAAATTAGTTTCTGAAGAAACATTGCATGAAATAGTGGCAATATTGAAAATTAGTTTCAAAGAAACATTGCATAAATAGTGGTAATATTAAAAATTTAGTTTCGAAGAAAACATTAAAGGAAGAGGCAAGTAAGATGAAAATTAGTTTCAAAGAAACATTGCATGAAATAGTGGCAATATTAGAAAATTTAGTTTCAAAGAAACATTGCATGAAATAGTGGCAATATTGAAAATTAGTTTCAAAGAAACATTGCATGAAATAGTGGCAATATTGAAAATTAGTTTCAAAGAAACATTGCATGAAATAGTGGCAATATTGAAAATTAGTTTCAAAGAAACATTGCATGAAATAGTGGCAATATTGAAAATTAGTTTCAAAGAAACATTGCATGAAATAGTGGCAATATTGAAAATTAGTTTCAAAGAAAACATTGCATGAAATAGTGGCAATATTGAAAATTAGTTTCAAAAGAAACATTGTATGAAACAGTGGCAATATTGAAAATTAGTTTCAAAAGAAAACATTGCATGAAATAGTGGCAAGAATGAAAATTTATTTCAAAGAAAACATTGCATGAAATAGTGGCAATATTGAAAATTAGTTTCAAAGAAAACATTGCATGAAATAGTGGCAATATTGAAAATTAGTTTCAAAGAAACATTGCATGAAATAGTGGCAATATTGAAAATTAGTTTCAAAGAAAACATTGCATGAAATAGTGGCAATATTGAAAATTAGTTTCAAAGAAAACATTGCATGAAATAGTGGCAATATTGAAAATTAGTTTCAAAGAAAACATTGCATGAAATAGTGGCAATATTGAAAATTAGTTTCAAAGAAACATTGCATGAAATAGTGGCAATATTGAAAATTAGTTTCAAAGAAAACATTGCATGAAATAGTGGCAATATTGAAAATTAGTTTCAAAGAAACATTGCATGAAATAGTGGCAATATTGAAAATTAGTTTCAAAGAAAACATTGCATGAAATAGTGGCAATATTGAAAATTAGTTTCAAAGAAAACATTGCATGAAATAGTGGCAATATTGAAAATTAGTTTCAAAGAAAACATTGCATGAAATAGTGGCAATATTGAAAATTAGTTTCAAAGAAAACATTGCATGAAATAGTGGCAATATTGAAAATTAGTTTCAAAGAAAACATTGCATGAAATAGTGGCAATATTGAAAATTAGTTTCAAAGAAAACATTGCATGAAATAGTGGCAATATTGAAAATTAGTTTCAAAGAAAACATTGCATGAAATAGTGGCAATATTGAAAATTAGTTTCAAAGAAACATTGCATGTTAGTGGCAATATTGAAAATTAGTTTCAAAGAAACATTGTATGAAATAGTGTATATTGAAAATTAGTTTCAAAGAAACATTGCATGAAATAGTGGCAATATTGAAAATTAGTTTCAAAGAAACATTGCATGAAATAGTGGCAATATTGAAAATTAGTTCTAAAGAAACATTTGCACGAAATAGTGGCAATATTGAAAATTAATTTCAAAGAAAACATTGCATGAAATAGTGGCAATATTGGAAATTCGTTTCAAAGAAACATTGCATGAAATAGTGGCAATATTGAAAATTAGTTTCAAAGAAACATTGCATGAAATAGTGGCAATATTGAAAAATTAGTTTCAAAGAAAACATTGCATGAAATAGTGGCAATATTGAAAATTAGTTTCAAAGAAACATTGCATGAAATAGTGGCAATATTGAAAATTAGTTTCAAAGAAACATTGCATGAAATAGTGGCAATATTGAAAATTAGTTTCAAAGAAACATTGCATGAAATAGTGGCAATATTGAAAAAAATTAGTTTCAAAGAAACATTGCATGAAATAGTGGCAATATTGAAAATTAGTTTCAAAGAAAACATTGCACGAAATAGTGGCAATATTGAAAATTAGTTTCAAAGAAAACATTGCATGAAATAGTGGTAATATTAAATTTGCTCGTGAAACATTGCATGAAATAGTGGCAATATTGAAAATTGGTTTCAAAGAAACATTGCATGAAATAGTGGCAATATTGAAAATTAGTTTCAAAGAAAACATTGCATGAAATAGTGGCAATATTGAAAATTAGTTTCAAAGAAACATTGCATGAAATAGTGGCAATATTGAAAATTAGTTTCAAAGAAACATTGCATGAAATAGTGGCAATATTGAAAATTAGTTTCAAAGAAACATTGCATGAAATAGTGGCAATATTGAAAATTAGTTTCAAAGAAAACATTGCATGAAATAGTGGCAATATTGAAAATTCGTTTCAAAGAAAACATTGCATGAAATAGTGGCAATATTGAAAATTAGTTTCAAAGAAACATTGCATGAAATAGTGGCAATATTGAAAATTAGTTTCAAAGAAACATTGCATGAAATAGTGGCAATATTGAAAATTAGTTTCAAAGAAACATTGCATGAAATAGGTGGCAATATTGAAAATTAGTTTCAAAGAAACATTGCATGAAATAGTGGCAATATTGGAAAAATTAGTTTCAAAGAAATGATGTAAGGAAGTTAGTGCAATATTGAAAATTAGGTTTCAAAGAAACATTACGAAATAGTGGCAATATTGAAAATTAGTTTCAAAGAAAACATTGTACAAAATAGTGCTATTGAAAAATTAGTTTCAAAGAAAACATTGCATGAAATAG
>JBBBDQ010014818.1:0-25367 GCA_037127315.1 Ascarosepion bandense
ATTAAATAATTTTTTTACCAATCTTTATTTTTATTATAATTAAGTTAGTGAATATCAAACAATTAAGTGGTACAAGGCTAATTTTACCAATCTTTATTTTTATTATAATTAAGTTAGTGAATATCAAACAATTAAGTGGTACAAGGCTAATTTTACCAATCTTTATTTTTATTATAATTAAGTTAGTGAATATCAAACAATTAAGTGGTACAAGGCTAATTTTACCAATCTTTATTTTTATTATAATTAAGTTAGTGAATATGAAACAATTAAGTGGTACAAGGCTAATTTTACCAATCTTTATTTTTATTATAATTAAGTTAGTGAATATGAAACAATTAAGTGGTACAAGGCTAATTTTACCAATCTTTATTTTTATTATAATTAAGTTAGTGAATATGAAACAATTAAGTGGTACAAGGCTAATTTTACCAATCTTTATTTTTATTATAATTAAGTTAGTGAATATGAAACAATTAAGTGGTACAAGGCTAATTTTACCAATCTTTATTTTTATTATAATTAAGTTAGTGAATATCAAACAATTAAGTGGTACAAGGCTAATTTTACCAATCTTTATTTTTATTATAATTAAGTTAGTGAATATGAAACAATTAAGTGGTACAAGGCTAATTTTACCAATCTTTATTTTTATTATAATTAAGTTAGTGAATATGAAACAATTAAGTGGTACAAGGCTAATTTTACCAATCTTTATTTTTATTATAATTAAGTTAGTGAATATGAAACAATTAAGTGGTACAAGGCTAATTTTACCAATCTTTATTTTTATTATAATTAAGTTAGTGAATATGAAACAATTAAGTGGTACAAGGCTAATTTTACCAATCTTTATTTTTATTATAATTAAGTTAGTGAATATCAAACAATTAAGTGGTACAAGGCTAATTTTACCAATCTTTATTTTTATTATAATTAAGTTAGTGAATATGAAACAATTAAGTGGTACAAGGCTAATTTTACCAATCTTTATTTTTATTATAATTAAGTTAGTGAATATCAAACAATTAAGTGGTACAAGGCTAATTTTACCAATCTTTATTTTTATTATAATTAAGTTAGTGAATATCAAACAATTAAGTGGTACAAGGCTAAATTTACCAAATCTTTATTTTTTATTATAATTAAGTTAGTGAATATGAAACAATTAAGTGGTACAAGGCTAATTTTACCAATCTTTATTTTTATTATAATTAAGTTAGTGAATATCAAACAATTAAGTGGTACAAGGCTAATTTTACCAATCTTTATTTTTATTATAATTAAGTTAGTGAATATGAAACAATTAAGTGGTACAAGGCTAATTTTGCAATCTTTTATTTTTATTATAATTAAGTTAGTGAATATGAAACAATTAAGTGGTACAAGGCTAATTTTACCGCAATCTTTATTTTTATTATAATTAAGTTAGTGAATATGAAACAATTAAGTGGTACAAGGCTAATTTTACCAATCTTTATTTTTATTATAATTGGATTAGTGAATATGAAACAATTAAGTGGTACAAGGCTAATTTTTATAATCTTTATTTTTATTATAATTAAGTTAGTGAATATGAAACAATTAAGTGGTACAAGGCTAATTTCACCAATCTTTATTTTTATTATAATTAAGTTAGTGAATATGAAACAATTAAGTGGTACAAGGCTAATTTTTAATCACATTTTTATTATAATTAAGTTAGTGAATATGAAACAATTAAGTGGTATAGAGCTAATTTTACCAATCTTTTATTTTTATTATAATTAAGTTAGTGAATATGAAACAATTAAGTGGTACAAGGCTAATTTTACCAATCTTTATTTTTATTATAATTAAGTTAGTGAATATGAAACAATTAGTGGTACAAGGCTAATTTTACCAATCTTTTTATTTTTTATTATAATTAAGTTAGTGAATATCAAACAATTAAGTGGTACAAGGCTAATTTTACCAATCTTTATTTTTATTATAATTAAGTTATTGAATATCAAACAATTAAGTGGTACAAGGCTAATTTTACCAATCTTTATTTTTATTATAATTAAGTTAGTGAATATCAAACAATTAAGTGGTACAGGCTAATTTTACCAATCTTTATTTTTATTATAATTAAGTTAGTGAATATCAAACAATTAAGTGGTACAAGGCTAATTTTACCAATCTTTATTTTTATTATAATTAAGTTAGTGAATATGAAACAATTAAGTGGTACAAGGCTAATTTTACCAATCTTTATTTTTATTATAATTAAGTTAGTGAATATGAAACAATTAAGTGGTACAAGGCTAATTTTACCAATCTTTATTTTTATTATAATTAAGTTAGTGAATATGAAACAATTAAGTGGTACAAGGCTAATTTTACCAATCTTTATTTTTATTATAATTAAGTTAGTGAATATGAAACAATTAAGTGGTACAAGGCTAATTTTACCAATCTTTATTTTTATTATAATTAAGTTAGTGAATATCAAACAATTAAGTGGTACAAGGCTAATTTTACCAATCTTTATTTTTATTATAATTAAGTTAGTGAATATGAAACAATTAAGTGGTACAAGGCTAATTTTACCAATCTTTATTTTTATTATAATTAAGTTAGTGAATATGAAACAATTAAGTGGTACAAGGCTAATTTTACCAATCTTTATTTTTATTATAATTAAGTTAGTGAATATGAAACAATTAAGTGGTACAAGGCTAATTTTACCAATCTTTATTTTTATTATAATTAAAGTTAGTGAATATGAAACAATTAAGTGGTACAAGGCTAATTTTACCAATCTTTATTTTTATTATAATTAAGTTAGTGAATATCAAACAATTAAGTGGTACAAGGCTAATTTTACCAATCTTTATTTTTATTATAATTAAGTTAGTGAATATGAAACAATTAAGTGGTACAAGGCTAATTTTACCAATCTTTATTTTTATTATAATTAAGTTAGTGAATATGAAACAATTAAGTGGTACAGGGCTAATTTTACCAATCTTTATTTTTATTATAATTAAGTTAGTGAATATGAAACAATTAAGTGGTACAAGGCTAATTTTACCAATCTTTATTTTTATTATAATTAAGTTAGTGAATATGAAACAATTAAGTGGTACAAGGCTAATTTTACCAATCTTTATTTTTATTATAATTAAGTTAGTGAATATGAAACAATTAAGTGGTACAAGGCTAATTTTACCAATCTTTATTTTTATTATAATTAAGTTAGTGAATATGAAACAATTAAGTGGTACAAGGCTAATTTTACCAATCTTTATTTTTATTATAATTAAGTTAGTGAATATGAAACAATTAAGTGGTACAAGGCTAATTTTACCAATCTTTATTTTTATTATAATTAAGTTAGTGAATATGAAACAATTAAGTGGTACAAGGCTAATTTTACCAATCTTTATTTTTATTATAATTAAGTTAGTGAATATCAAACAATTAAGTGGTACAAGGCTAATTTTACCAATCTTTATTTTTATTATAATTAAGTTAGTGAATATGAAACAATTAAGTGGTACAAGGCTAATTTTACCAATCTTTATTTTTATTATAATTAAGTTAGTGAATATCAAACAATTAAGTGGTACAAGGCTAATTTTACCAATCTTTATTTTTATTATAATTAAGTTAGTGAATATCAAACAATTAAGTGGTACAAGGCTAATTTTACCAATCTTTATTTTTATTATAATTAAGTTAGTGAATATCAAACAATTAAGTGGTACAAGGCTAATTTTACCAATCTTTATTTTTATTATAATTAAGTTAGTGAATATGAAACAATTAAGTGGTACAAGGCTAATTTTACCCGCAATCTTTATTTTTATTATAATTAAGTTAGTGAATATGAAACAATTAAGTGGTACAAGGCTAATTTTACCAATCTTTATTTTTATTATAATTAAGTTAGTGAATATCAAACAATTAAGTGGTACAAGGCTAATTTTACCAATCTTTATTTTTATTATAATTAAGTTAGTGAATATGAAACAATTAAGTGGTACAAGGCTAATTTTACCAATCTTTATTTTTATTATAATTAAGTTAGTGAATATGAAACAATTAAGTGGTACAAGGCTAATTTTACCAATCTTTATTTTTATTATAATTAAGTTAGTGAATATGAAACAATTAAGTGGTACAAGGCTAATTTTACCAATCTTTATTTTTATTATAATAATTAAGTTAGTGAATATGAAGCAACAATTAAGTGGTACAAGGCTAATTTTACCAATCTTTATTTTTATTATAATTAAGTTAGTGAATATGAAACAATTAAGTGGTACAAGGCTAATTTTACCAATCTTTATTTTTATTATAATTAAGTTAGTGAATATGAAACAATTAAGTGGTACAAGGCTAATTTTACCAATCTTTATTTTTATTATAGATGCAGTTAGTATGAAACAATTAAGTGGTACAAGGCTAATTTTACCAATCTTTATTTTTATTATAATTAAGTTAGTGAATATGAAACAATTAAGTGGTACAAGGCTAATTTTACCAATCTTTATTTTTATTATAATTAAGTTAGTGAATGAAACAATTAAGTGGTACAAGGCTAATTTTACCAATCTTTATTTTTATTATAATTAAGTTAGTGAATATGAAACAATTAAGTGGTACAAGGCTAATTTTACCAATCTTTATTTTTATTATAATTAAGTTAGTGAATATGAAACAATTAAGTGGTACAAGGCTAATTTTACCAATCTTTATTTTTATTATAATTAAGTTAGTGAATATGAAACAATTAAGTGGTACAGAGCTAATTTACCAATCTTTATTTTTATTATAATTAAGTTAGTGAATATGAAACAATTAAGTGGTACAAGGCTAATTTTACCAATCTTTATTTTTATTATAATTAAGTTAGTGAATATCAAACAATTAAGTGGTACAAGGCTAATTTTACCAATCTTTATTTTTATTATAATTAAGTTAGTGAATATCAAACAATTAAGTGGTACAAGGCTAATTTTACCAATCTTTATTTTTATTATAATTAAGTTAGTGAATATCAAACAATTAAGTGGTACAAGGCTAATTTTACCAATCTTTATTTTTATTATAATTAAGTTAGTGAATATCAAACAATTAAGTGGTACAAGGCTAATTTTACCAATCTTTATTTTTATTATAATTAAGTTAGTGAATATCAAACAATTAAGTGGTACAAGGCTAATTTTACCAATCTTTATTTTTATTATAATTAAGTTAGTGAATATCAAACAATTAAGTGGTACAAGGCTAATTTTACCAATCTTTATTTTTATTATAATTAAGTTAGTGAATATGAAACAATTAAGTGGTACAAGGCTAATTTTACCAATCTTTATTTTTATTATAATTAAGTTAGTGAATATGAAACAATTAAGTGGTACAAGGCTAATTTTACCAATCTTTATTTTTATTATAATTAAGTTAGTGAATATCAAACAATTAAGTGGTACAAGGCTAATTTTACCAATCTTTATTTTTATTATAATTAAGTTAGTGAATATGAAACAATTAAGTGGTACAAGGCTAATTTTACCAATCTTTATTTTTATTATAATTAAGTTAGTGAATATCAAACAATTAAGTGGTACAAGGCTAATTTTACCAATCTTTATTTTTATTATAATTAAGTTAGTGAATATGAAACAATTAAGTGGTACAAGGCTAATTTTACCAATCTTTATTTTTATTATAATTAAGTTAGTGAATATCAAACAATTAAGTGGTACAAGGCTAATTTTACCAATCTTTATTTTTATTATAATTAAGTTAGTGAATATGAAACAATTAAGTGGTACAAGGCTAATTTTACCAATCTTTATTTTTATTATAATTAAGTTAGTGAATATCAAACAATTAAATTATTTACAAGGCTAATTTTACCAATCTTTATTTTTATTATAATTAAGTTAGTGAATATGAAACAATTAAGTGGTACAAGGCTAATTTTACCAATCTTTATTTTTATTATAATTAAGTTAGTGAATATCAAACAATTAAGTGGTACAAGGCTAATTTTACCAATCTTTATTTTTATTACTAATTAAGTTAGTGAATATGGCTGAAACAATTAAGTGGTACGAGCTAATTTTTCCAATCTTTATTTTTATTATAATTAAGTTAGTGAATATCAAACAATTAAGTGGTACAAGGCTAATTTTACCAATCTTTATTTTTATTATAATTAAGTTAGTGAATATCAAACAATTAAGTGGTACAAGGCTAATTTTACCAATCTTTATTTTTATTATAATTAAGTTAGTGAATATGAAACAATTAAGTGGTACAAGGCTAATTTTACCAATCTTTATTTTTATTATAATTAAGTTAGTGAATATGAAACAATTAAGTGGTACAAGGCTAATTTTACCAATGCCCCATTTTTATTATAATTAAGTTAGTGAATATGAAACAATTAAGTGGTACAAGGCTAATTTTACCAATCTTTATTTTTATTATAATTAAGTTAGTGAATATGAAACAATTAAGTGGTACAAGGCTAATTTTACCAATCTTTATTTTTATAATTAAGTTAGTGAATATGAAACAATTAAGTGGTACAAGGCTAATTTTACCAATCTTTATTTTTATTATAATTAAGTTAGTGAATATGAAACAATTAAGTGGTACAAGGCTAATTTTACCAATCTTTATTTTTATTATAATTAAGTTAGTGAATATGAAACAATTAAGTGGTACAAGGCTAATTTTACCAATCTTTATTTTTATTATAATTAAGTTGATGAATATGAAACAATTAAGTGGTACAAGGCTAATTTTACCAATCTTTATTTTTATTATAATTAAGTTAGTGAATATGAAACAATTAAGTGGTACAAGGCTAATTTTACCAATCTTTATTTTTATTATAATTAAGTTAGTGAATATCAAACAATTAAGTGGTACGAGGCTAATTTTACCAATCTTTATTTTTATTATAATTAAGTTAGTGAATATGAAACAATTAAGTGGTACAAGACTAATTTTACCAATCTTTATTTTTATTATAATTAAGTTAGTGAATATGAAACAATTAAGTGGTACAAGGCTAATTTTACCAATCTTTATTTTTATTATAATTAAGTTAGTGAATATCAAACAATTAAGTGGTACAAGGCTAATTTTGCAATCTTTATTTTATTATAATTAAGTTAGTGAATATGAAACAATTAAGTGGTACAAGGCTAATTTTACAATCTTTATTTTTTATTATAATTAAGTTAGTGAATATCAAACAATTAAGTGGTACAAGGCTAATTTTACCAATCTTTATTTTTATTATAATTAAGTTAGTGAATATGAAACAATTAAGTGGTACAAGGCTAATTTTACCAATCTTTATTTTTATTATAATTAAGTTAGTGAATATCAAACAATTAAGTGGTACGAAACAATTTTACCAATCTTTATTTTTATTATAATTAAGTTAGTGAATATGAAACAATTAAGTGGTACAAGGCTAATTTTACCAATCTTTATTTTTATTATAATTAAGTTAGTGAATATCAAACAATTAAGTGGTACAAGGCTAATTTTACCAATCTTTATTTTTATTATAATTAAGTTAGTGAATATGAAACAATTAAGTGGTACAAGGCTAATTTTACCAATCTTTATTTTTATTATAATTAAGTTAGTGAATATGAAACAATTAAGTGGTACAAGGCTAATTTTACCAATCTTTATTTCTATTATAATTAAGTTAGTGAATATCAAACAATTAAGTGGTACAAGGCTAATTTTACCAATCTTTATTTTTATTATAATTAAGTTAGTGAATATGAAACAATTAAGTGGTACAAGGCTAATTTTACCAATCTTTATTTTTATTGTAATTAAGTTAGTGAATATGAAACAATTAAGTGGTACAAGGCTAATTTTACCAATCTTTATTTTTTATTATAATTAAGTTAGTGAATATGAAACAATTAAGTGGTACAGGGCTAATTTTACCAATCTTTATTTTTATTATAATTAAGTTAGTGAATATGAAACAATTAAGTGGTACAAGGCTAATTTTACCAATCTTTTATTTTTTTATTATAATTAAGTTAGTGAATATGAAACAATTAAGTGGTACAAGGCTAATTTTACCAATCTTTATTTTTATTATAATTAAGTTAGTGAATATGAAACAATTAAGTGGTACAAGGCTAATTTTACCAATCTTTATTTTTATTATAATTAAGTTAGTGAATATGAAACAATTAAGTGGTACAAGGCTAATTTTACCAATCTTTATTTTTATTATAATTAAGTTAGTGAATATGAAACAATTAAGTGGTACAAGGCTAATTTTACCAATCTTTATTTTTATTATAATTAAGTTAGTGAATATGAAACAATTAAGTGGTACAAGGCTAATTTTACCAATCTTTATTTTTTTATTATAATTAAGTTAGTGAATATCAAACAATTAAGTGGTACAAGGCTAATTTTACCAATCTTTATTTTTATTATAATTAAATTGATGAATATCAAACAATTAAGTGGTACAAGGCTAATTTTACCAATCTTTATTTTTATTATAATTAAGTTAGTGAATATGAAACAATTAAGTGGTACAAGGCTAATTTTACCAATCTTTATTTTTATTATAATTAAGTTAGTGAATATGAAACAATTAAGTGGTACAAGGCTAATTTTACCAATCTTTATTTTTATTATAATTAAGTTAGTGAATATCAAACAATTAAGTGGTACAAGGCTAATTTTACCAATCTTTATTTTTATTATAATTAAGTTAGTGAATATGAAACAATTAAGTGGTACAAGGCTAATTTTACCAATCTTTATTTTTATTATAATTAAGTTAGTGAATATGAAACAATTAAGTGGTACAAAATTAATTTTACCAATCTTTATTTTTATTATAATTAAGTTAGTGAATATGAAACAATTAAGTGGTACAAGGCTAATTTTACCAATCTTTATTTTTATTATAATTAAGTTAGTGAATATGAAACAATTAAGTGGTACAAGGCTAATTTTACCAATCTTTATTTTTATTATAATTAAGTTAGTGAATATCAAACAATTAAGTGGTACAAGGCTAATTTTACCAATCTTTATTTTTATTATAATTAAGTTAGTGAATATGAAACAATTAAGTGGTACAAGGCTAATTTTACCAATCTTTATTTTTATTATAATTAAGTTAGTGAATATCAAACAATTAAGTGGTACAAGGCTAATTTTACCAATCTTTATTTTTATTATAATTAAGTTAGTGAATATCAAACAATTAAGTGGTACAAGGCTAATTTTACCAATCTTTATTTTTATTATAATTAAGTTAGTGAATATGAAACAATTAAGTGGTACAAGGCTAATTTTACCAATCTTTATTTTTATTATAATTAAGTTAGTGAATATGAAACAATTAAGTGGTACAAGGCTAATTTTACCAATCTTTATTTTTATTATAATTAAGTTAGTGAATATGAAACAATTAAGTGGTACAAGGCTAATTTTACCAATCTTTATTTTTATTATAATTAAGTTAGTGAATATCAAACAATTAAGTGGTACAAGGCTAATTTTACCAATCTTTATTTTTATTATAATTAAGTTAGTGAATATGAAACAATTAAGTGGTACAAGGCTAATTTTATAATCTTTATTTTTTATTATAATTAAGTTAGTGAATATGAAACAATTAAGTGGTACAAGGCTAATTTTACCAATCTTTATTTTTATTATAATTAAGTTAGTGAATATGAAACAATTAAGTGGTACAAGGCTAATTTTACCAATCTTTATTTTTATTATAATTAAGTTAGTGAATATGAAACAATTAAGTGGTACAAGGCTAATTTTACCAATCTTTATTTTTATTATAATTAAGTTAGTGAATATCAAACAATTAAGTGGTACAAGGCTAATTTTACCAATCTTTATTTTTATTATAATTAAGTTAGTGAATATGAAACAATTAAGTGGTACAAGGCTAATTTTAATCTTTATTTTTATTATAATTAAGTTAGTGAATATCAAACAATTAAGTGGTACAAGGCTAATTTTACCAATCTTTATTTTTATTATAATTAAGTTAGTGAATATGAAACAATTAAGTGGTACAGAAACAATTTTACCAATCTTTATTTTTATTATAATTAAGTTAGTGAATATCAAACAATTAAGTGGTACAAGGCTAATTTTACCAATCTTTATTTTTATTATAATTAAGTTAGTGAATATGAAACAATTAAGTGGTACAAGGCTAATTTTACCAATCTTTATTTTTATTATAATTAAGTTAGTGAATATCAAACAATTAAGTGGGCTAAGGCTAATTTTACCAATCTTTATTTTTATTATAATTAAGTTAGTGAATATCAAACAATTAAGTGGTACAAGGCTAATTTTACCAATCTTTATTTTTATTATAATTAAGTTAGTGAATATCAAACAATTAAGTGGTACAAGGCTAATTTTACCAATCTTTATTTTTGATATAATTAAGTTAGTGAATATGAAACAATTAAGTGGTACAAGGCTAATTTTACCAATCTTTATTTTTATTATAATTAAGTTAGTGAATATGAAACAATTAAGTGGTACAAGGCTAATTTTACCAATCTTTATTTTTATTATAATTAAGTTAGTGAATATCAAACAATTAAGTGGTACAAGGCTAATTTTACCAATCTTTATTTTTATTATAATTAAGTTAGTGAATATGAAACAATTAAGTGGTACAAGGCTAATTTTACCAATCTTTATTTTTATTATAATTAAGTTAGTGAATATGAAACAATTAAGTGGTACAAGGCTAATTTTACCAATCTTTATTTTTAATATAATTAAGTTAGTGAATATGAAACAATTAAGTGGTACAAGGCTAATTTTACCAATCTTTATTTTTATTATAATTAAGTTAGTGAATATGAAACAATTAAGTGGTACAAGGCTAATTTTACCAATCTTTATTTTTATTATAATTAAGTTAGTGAATATGAAACAATTAAGTGGTACAAGGCTAATTTTACCAATCTTTATTTTTATTATAATTAAGTTAGTGAATATGAAACAATTAAGTGGTACAAGGCTAATTTTACCAATCTTTATTTTTATTATAATTAAGTTAGTGAATATGAAACAATTAAGTGGTACAAGGCTAATTTTACCAATGTTTATTTTTTATTATAATTAAGTTAGTGAATATGAAACAATTAAGTGGTACAAGGCTAATTTTACCAATCTTTATTTTTATTATAATTAAGTTAGTGAATATGAAACAATTAAGTGGTACAAGGCTAATTTTACCAATCTTTATTTTTATTATAATTAAGTTAGTGAATATCAAACAATTAAGTGGTACAAGGCTAATTTTACCAATCTTTATTTTTATTATAATTAAGTTAGTGAATATCAAACAATTAAGTGGTACAAGGCTAATTTTACCAATCTTTATTTTTATTATAATTAAGTTAGTGAATATCAAACAATTAAGTGGTACAAGGCTAATTTTACCAATCTTTATTTTTATTATAATTAAGTTAGTGAATATCAAACAATTAAGTGGTACAAGGCTAATTTTACCAATCTTTATTTTTATTATAATTAAGTTAGTGAATATCAAACAATTAAGTGGTACAAGGCTAATTTTACCAATCTTTATTTTTATTATAATTAAGTTAGTGAATATCAAACAATTAAGTGGTACAAGGCTAATTTTACCAATCTTTATTTTTATTATAATTAAGTTAGTGAATATGAAACAATTAAGTGGTACAAGGCTAATTTTACCAATCTTTATTTTTATTATAATTAAGTTAGTGAATATGAAACAATTAAGTGGTACAAGACTAATTTTTACAATCTTTATTTTTATTATAATTAAGTTAGTGAATATGAAACAATTAAGTGGTACAAGGCTAATTTTACCAATCTTTATTTTTATTATAATTAAGTTAGTGAATATGAAACAATTAAGTGGTACAAGGCTAATTTTACCAATCTTTATTTTTATTATAATTAAGTTAGTGAATATGAAACAATTAAGTGGTACAAGGCTAATTTTACCAATCTTTATTTTTATTATAATTAAGTTAGTGAATATGAAACAATTAAGTGGTACAAGGCTAATTTTACCAATCTTTATTTTTATTATAATTAAGTTAGTGAATATCAAACAATTAAGTGGTACAAGGCTAATTTTACCAATCTTTATTTTTATTATAATTAAGTTAGTGAATATCAAACAATTAAGTGGTACAAGGCTAATTTTACCAATCTTTATTTTTATTATAATTAAGTTAGTGAATATCAAACAATTAAGTGGTACAAGGCTAATTTTACCAATCTTTATTTTTATTATAATTAAGTTAGTGAATATCAAACAATTAAGTGGTACAAGGCTAATTTTACCAATCTTTATTTTTATTATAATTAAGTTAGTGAATATCAAACAATTAAGTGGTACAAGGCTAATTTTACCAATCTTTATTTTTATTATAATTAAGTTAGTGAATATCAAACAATTAAGTGGTACAAGGCTAATTTTACCAATCTTTATTTTTATTATAATTAAGTTAGTGAATATCAAACAATTAAGTGGTACAAGGCTAATTTTGCAATCTTTATTTTTATTATAATTAAGTTAGTGAATATGAAACAATTAAGTGGTACAAGGCTAATTTTACCAATCTTTATTTTTATTATAATTAAGTTAGTGAATATGAAACAATTAAGTGGTACAAGGCTAATTTTACCAATCTTTATTTTTATTATAGTGGATTAGTGAATATGAAACAATTAAGTGGTACAAGGCTAATTTTACCAATCTTTATTTTTATTATAATTAAGTTAGTGAATATGAAACAATTAAGTGGTACAAGGCTAATTTTACCAATCTTTATTTTTATTATAATTAAGTTAGTGAATATCAAACAATTAAGTGGTACAAGGCTAATTTTACCAATCTTTATTTTTATTATAATTAAGTTAGTGAATATGAAACAATTAAGTGGTACAAGGCTAATTTTACCAATCTTTATTTTTATTATAATTAAGTTAGTGAATATGAAACAATTAAGTGGTACAAGGCTAATTTTACCAATCTTTATTTTTATTATAATTAAGTTAGTGAATATCAAACAATTAAGTGGTACAAGGCTAATTTTACCAATCTTTATTTTTATTATAATTAAGTTAGTGAATATGAAACAATTAAGTGGTACAGAAGCTAATTTTACCAATCTTTATTTTTATTATAATTAAGTTAGTGAATATGAAACAATTAAGTGGTACAAGGCTAATTTTACCAATCTTTATTTTTATTATAATTAAGTTAGTGAATATGAAACAATTAAGTGGTACAAGGCTAATTTTACCAATCTTTATTTTTATTATAATTAAGTTAGTGAATATGAAACAATTAAGTGGTACAAGGCTAATTTTACCAATCTTTATTTTTATTATAATTAAGTTAGTGAATATGAAACAATTAAGTGGTACAAGGCTAATTTTACCAATCTTTATTTTTATTATAATTAAGTTAGTGAATATGAAACAATTAAGTGGTACAAGGCTAATTTTACCAATCTTTATTTTTATTATAATTAAGTTAGTGAATATGAAACAATTAAGTGGTACAAGGCTAATTTTACCAATCTTTATTTTTATTATAATTAAGTTAGTGAATATGAAACAATTAAGTGGTACAAGGCTAATTTTACCAATCTTTATTTTTATTATAATTAAGTTAGTGAATATGAAACAATTAAGTGGTACAAGGCTAATTTTACCAATCTTTATTTTTATTATAATTAAGTTAGTGAATATGAAACAATTAAGTGGTACAAGGCTAATTTTACCAATCTTTATTTTTATTATAATTAAGTTAGTGAATATGAAACAATTAAGTGGTACAAGGCTAATTTTACCAATCTTTATTTTTATTGTAATTAAGTTAGTGAATATGAAACAATTAAGTGGTACAAGGCTAATTTTACCAATCTTTATTTTTATTATAATTAAGTTAGTGAATATGAAACAATTAAGTGGTACAAGGCTAATTTTACCAATCTTTATTTTTATTATAATTAAGTTAGTGAATATCAAACAATTAAGTGGTACAAGGCTAATTTTACCAATCTTTATTTTTATTATAATTAAGTTAGTGAATATCAAACAATTAAGTGGTACAAGGCTAATTTTACCAATCTTTATTTTTATTATAATTAAGTTAGTGAATATGAAACAATTAAGTGGTACAAGGCTAATTTTACCAATCTTTATTTTTATTATAATTAAGTTAGTGAATATGAAACAATTAAGTGGTACAAGGCTAATTTTACCAATCTTTATTTTTATTATAATTAAGTTGATGAATATCAAACAATTAAGTGGTACAAGGCTAATTTTACCAATCTTTATTTTTTTATTATAATTAAGTTAGTGAATATCAAACAATTAAGTGGTACAAGGCTAATTTTACCAATCTTTATTTTTATTATAATTAAGTTAGTGAATATGAAACAATTAAGTGGTACAAGGCTAATTTTACCAATCTTTATTTTTATTATAATTAAGTTAGTGAATATCAAACAATTAAGTGGTACAAGGCTAATTTTACCAATCTTTATTTTTATTATAATTAAGTTAGTGAATATGAAACAATTAAGTGGTACAAGGCTAATTTTACCAATCTTTATTTTTATTATAATTAAGTTAGTGAATATGAAACAATTAAGTGGTACAAGGCTAATTTTACCAATCTTTATTTTTATTATAATTAAGTTAGTGAATATGAAACAATTAAGTGAATACAAGCTAATTTTACCAATCTTTATTTTTATTATAATTAAGTTAGTGAATATGAAACAATTAAGTGGTACGAGCTAATTTTACCAATCTTTATTTTTATTATAATTAAGTTAGTGAATATGAAACAATTAAGTGGTACAAGGCTAATTTTACCAATCTTTATTTTTATTATAATTAAGTTAGTGAATATGAAACAATTAAGTGGTACAGGGCTAATTTTACCAATCTTTATTTTTATTATAATTAAGTTAGTGAATATGAAACAATTAAATTAATTTCAAGGCTAATTTTACCAATCTTTATTTTTATTATAATTAAGTTAGTGAATATGAAACAATTAAGTGGTACAAGGCTAATTTTACCAATCTTTATTTTTATTATAATTAAGTTAGTGAATATCAAACAATTAAGTGGTACAAGGCTAATTTTACCAATCTTTATTTTTATTATAATTAAGTTAGTGAATATCAAACAATTAAGTGGTACAAGGCTAATTTTACCAATCTTTATTTTTATTATAATTAAGTTAGTGAATATGAAACAATTAAGTGGTACAAGGCTAATTTTACCAATCTTTATTTTTATTATAATTAAGTTAGTGAATATGAAACAATTAAGTGGTACAAGGCTAATTTTACCAATCTTTATTTTTATTATAATTAAGTTAGTGAATATGAAACAATTAAGTGGTACAAGGCTAATTTTACCAATCTTTATTTTTATTATAATTAAGTTAGTGAATATGAAACAATTAAGTGGTACAAGGCTAATTTTACCAATCTTTATTTTTATTATAATTAAGTTAGTGAATATGAAACAATTAAGTGGTACAATTTAATTTTTACAATCTTTATTTTTATTATAATTAAGTTAGTGAATATGAAACAATTAAGTGGTACAAGGCTAATTTTACCAATCTTTATTTTTATTATAATTAAGTTAGTGAATATGAAACAATTAAGTGGTACAAGGCTAATTTTACCAATCTTTATTTTTATTATAATTAAGTTAGTGAATATCAAACAATTAAGTGGTACAAGGCTAATTTTACCAATCTTTATTTTTTTATTATAATTAAGTTAGTGAATATGAAACAATTAAGTGGTACAAGGCTAATTTTACCAATCTTTATTTTTATTATAATTAAGTTAGTGAATATCAAACAATTAAGTGGTACAAGGCTAATTTTACCAATCTTTATTTTTATTATAATTAAGTTAGTGAATATGAAACAATTAAGTGGTACAAGGCTAATTTTACCAATCTTTATTTTTATTATAATTAAGTTAGTGAATATCAAACAATTAAGTGGTACAAGGCTAATTTTACCAATCTTTATTTTTATTATAATTAAGTTAGTGAATATCAAACAATTAAGTGGTACAAGGCTAATTTTACCAATCTTTATTTTTATTATAATTAAGTTAGTGAATATCAAACAATTAAGTGGTACAAGGCTAATTTTACCAATCTTTATTTTTATTATAATTAAGTTAGTGAATATCAAACAATTAAGTGGTACAAGGCTAATTTTACCAATCTTTATTTTTATTATAATTAAGTTAGTGAATATCAAACAATTAAGTGGTACAAGGCTAATTTTACCAATCTTTATTTTTATTATAATTAAGTTAGTGAATATGAAACAATTAAGTGGTACAAGGCTAATTTTACCAATCTTTATTTTTATTATAATTAAGTTAGTGAATATCAAACAATTAAGTGGTACAAGGCTAATTTTACCAATCTTTATTTTTATTATAATTAAGTTAGTGAATATCAAACAATTAAGTGGTACAAGGCTAATTTTACCAATCTTTATTTTTATTATAATTAAGTTAGTGAATATGAAACAATTAAGTGGTACAAGGCTAATTTTACCAATCTTTATTTTTATTATAATTAAGTTAGTGAATATCAAACAATTAAGTGGTACAAGGCTAATTTTACCAATCTTTATTTTTATTATAATTAAGTTAGTGAATATGAAACAATTAAGTGGTACAAGGCTAATTTTACCAATCTTTATTTTTATTATAATTAAGTTAGTGAATATGAAACAATTAAGTGGTACAAGGCTAATTTTACCAATCTTTATTTTTATTATAATTAAATTTAAAATGAATATGAAACAATTAAGTGGTACAAGGCTAATTTTACCAATCTTTATTTTTATTATAATTAAGTTAGTGAATATGAAACAATTAAGTGGTACAAGGCTAATTTTACCAATCTTTATTTTTATTATAATTAAGTTAGTGAATATCAAACAATTAAGTGGTACAAGGCTAATTTTACCAATCTTTATTTTTATTATAATTAAGTTAGTGAATATCAAACAATTAAGTGGTACAAGGCTAATTTTACCAATCTTTATTTTTATTATAATTAAGTTAGTGAATATGAAACAATTAAGTGGTACAAGGCTAATTTTACCAATCTTTATTTTTATTATAATTAAGTTAGTGAATATCAAACAATTAAGTGGTACAAGGCTAATTTTACCAATCTTTATTTTTATTATAATTAAGTTAGTGAATATGAAACAATTAAGTGGTACAAGGCTAATTTTACCAATCTTTATTTTTATTATAATTAAGTTAGTGAATATCAAACAATTAAGTGGTACAAGGCTAATTTTACCAATCTTTATTTTTATTATAATTAAGTTAGTGAATATGAAACAATTAAGTGGTACAAGGCTAATTTTACCAATCTTTATTTTTTATTATAATTAAGTTAGTGAATATCAAACAATTAAGTGGTACAAGACTAATTTTACCAAAAATCTTTATTTTTATTATAATTAAGTTAGTGAATATGAAACAATTAAGTGGTACAAGGCTAATTTTACCAATCTTTATTTTTATTATAATTAAGTTAGTGAATATCAAACAATTAAGTGGTACAAGGCTAATTTACCAATCTTTATTTTTATTATAATTAAGTTAGTGAATATGAAACAATTAAGTGGTACAAGGCTAATTTTACCAATCTTTATTTTTATTATAATTAAGTTAGTGAATATGAAACAATTAAGTGGTACAAGGCTAATTTTACCAATCTTTATTTTTATTATAATTAAGTTAGTGAATATGAAACAATTAAGTGGTACAAGGCTAATTTTACCAATCTTTATTTTTATTATAATTAAGTTAGTGAATATGAAACAATTAAGTGGTACAAGGCTAATTTTACCAATCTTTATTTTTATTATAATTAAGTTAGTGAATATGAAACAATTAAGTGGTACAAGAGCTAATTTTACCAATCTTTATTTTTATTATAATTAAGTTAGTGAATATGAAACAATTAAGTGGTACAAGGCTAATTTTACCAATCTTTATTTTTATTATAATTAAGTTAGTGAATATGAAACAATTAAGTGGTACAAGGCTAATTTTACCAATCTTTATTTTTATTATAATTAAGTTAGTGAATATCAAACAATTAAGTGGTACAAGGCTAATTTTACCAATCTTTATTTTTATTATAATTAAGTTAGTGAATATGAAACAATTAAGTGGTACAAGGCTAATTTTACCAATCTTTATTTTTATTATAATTAAGTTAGTGAATATGAAACAATTAAGTGGTACAAGGCTAATTTTACCAATCTTTATTTTTATTATAATTAAGTTAGTGAATATGAAGCAATCAAGTGGTACAAGGCTAATTTTACCAATCTTTATTTTTATTATAATTAAGTTAGTGAATATCAAACAATTAAGTGGTACGAGGCTAATTTTACCAATCTTTATTTTTATTATAATTAAGTTAGTGAATATCAAACAATTAAGTGGTACAGGCTATTTTACCAATCTTTATTTTTATTATAATTAAGTTAGTGAATATGAAACAATTAAGTGGTACAAGGCTAATTTTACCAATCTTTATTTTTATTATAATTAAGTTAGTGAATATCAAACAATTAAGTGGTACAAGGCTAATTTTACCAATCTTTATTTTATTATAATTAAGTTAGTGAATATGAAACAATTAAGTGGTACAAGGCTAATTTTACCAATCTTTATTTTTATTATAATTAAGTTAGTGAATATGAAACAATTAAGTGGTACAAGGCTAATTTTACCAATCTTTATTTTTATTATAATTAAGTTAGTGAATATGAAACAATTAAAGTGGTACAAGGCTAATTTTACCAATCTTTATTTTTATTATAATTAAGTTAGTGAATATGAAACAATTA
This sequence comes from Ascarosepion bandense, assembly GCA_037127315.1. Lineage (NCBI taxonomy): Eukaryota > Metazoa > Mollusca > Cephalopoda > Sepiida > Sepiidae > Ascarosepion > Ascarosepion bandense. The sequence continues at coordinate 18,992 of JBBBDQ010014818.1, forward strand.
AATTAATTTTAAGCTAATTTTACCAATCTTTATTTTTTTATTATAATTAAGTTAGTGAATATGAAACAATTAAGTGGTACAAGGCTAATTTTACCAATCTTTATTTTTATTATAATTAAGTTAGTGAATATGAAACAATTAAGTGGTACAAGGCTAATTTTACCAATCTTTATTTTTATTATAATTAAGTTAGTGAATATGAAACAATTAAGTGGTACAAGGCTAATTTTACCAATCTTTATTTTATTATAATTAAGTTAGTAGATATGAAACAATTAAGTGGTACAAGGCTAATTTTACCAATCTTTATTTTTATTATAATTAAGTTAGTGAATATCAAACAATTAAGTGGTACAAGGCTAATTTTACCAATCTTTATTTTTATTATAATTAAGTTAGTGAATATCAAACAATTAAGTGGTACAAGGCTAATTTTACCAATCTTTATTTTTATTATAATTAAGTTAGTGAATATGAAACAATTAAGTGGTACAAGGCTAATTTTACCAATCTTTATTTTTATTATAATTAAGTTAGTGAATATGAAACAATTAAGTGGTACAAGGCTAATTTTACCAATCTTTATTTTTATTATAATTAAGTTAGTGAATATCAAACAATTAAGTGGTACAAGGCTAATTTTACCAATCTTTATTTTTATTATAATTAAGTTAGTGAATATGAAACAATTAAGTGGTACAAGGCTAATTTTACCAATCTTTATTTTTATTATAATTAAGTTAGTGAATATGGAAACAATTAAGTGGTACAAGGCTAATTTTACCAATCTTTATTTTTATTATAATTAAGTTAGTGAATATGAAACAATTAAGTGGTACAAGGCTAATTTTACCAATCTTTATTTTTATTATAATTAAGTTAGTGAATATCAAACAATTAAGTGGTACAAGGCTAATTTTACCAATCTTTATTTTTATTCTCATTAAGTTAGTGAATATCAAACAATTAAATTGGTACAAGGCTAAATTTTACCAATCTTTATTTTTATTATAATTAAGTTAGTGAATATGAAACAATTAAGTGGTACAAGGCTAATTTTACCAATCTTTATTTTTATTATAATTAAGTTAGTGAATATCAAACAATTAAGTGGTACAAAGGGAAGGCTAATTTTACCAATCTTTATTTTTATTATAATTAAGTTAGTGAATATGAAACAATTAAGTGGTACAAGGCTAATTTTACCAATCTTTATTTTTATTATAATTAAGTTAGTGAATATGAAACAATTAAGTGGTACAAGGCTAATTTTACCAATCTTTATTTTTTTTATTATAATTAAGTTAGTGAATATCAAACAATTAAGTGGTACAAGGCTAATTTTACAATCTTTATTTTTATTATAATTAAGTTAGTGAATATGAAACAATTAAGTGGTACAAGGCTAATTTTACCAATCTTTATTTTTATTATAATTAAGTTAGTGAATATGAAACAATTAAGTGGTACAAGGCTAATTTTACCAATCTTTATTTTTATTATAATTAAGTTAGTGAATATCAAACAATTAAGTGGTACAAGGCTAATTTTACCAATCTTTGTTTTTATTATAATTAAGTTAGTGAATATGAAACAATTAAGTGGTACAAGGCTAATTTTACCAATCTTTATTTTTATTATAATTAAGTTAGTGAATATGAAACAATTAAGTGGTACAAGGCTAATTTTACCAATCTTTATTTTTATTATAATTAAGTTAGTGAATATCAAACAATTAAGTGGTACAAGGCTAATTTTACCAATCTTTATTTTTATTATAATTAAGTTAGTGAATATGAAACAATTAAGTGGTACAAGGCTAATTTTACCAATCTTTATTTTTATTATAATTAAGTTAGTGAATATCAAACAATTAAGTGGTACAAGGCTAATTTTACAATCTTTATTTTTATTATAATTAAGTTAGTGAATATGAAACAATTAAGTGGTACAAGGCTAATTTTACCAATCTTTATTTTTATTATAATTAAGTTAGTGAATATGAAACAATTAAGTGGTACAAGGCTAATTTTACCAATCTTTATTTTTATTATAATTAAGTTAGTGAATATGAAACAATTAAGTGGTACAAGGCTAATTTTACCAATCTTTATTTTTATTATAATTAAGTTAGTGAATATGAAACAATTAAGTGGTACAAGGCTAATTTTACCAATCTTTATTTTTATTATAATTAAGTTAGTGAATATGAAACAATTAAGTGGTACAAGGCTAATTTTACCAATCTTTATTTTTATTATAATTAAGTTAGTGAATATGAAACAATTAAGTGGTACAAGGCTAATTTTACCAATCTTTATTTTTATTATAATTAAGTTAGTGAATATGAAACAATTAAGTGGTACAAGGCTAATTTTACCAATCTTTTATTTTTATTATAATTAAGTTAGTGAATATGAAACAATTAAGTGGTACAAGGCTAATTTTACCAATCTTTATTTTATTATAATTAAGTTAGTGAATATGAAACAATTAAGTGGTACAAGGCTAATTTTACCAATCTTTATTTTTATTATAATTAAGTTAGTGAATATCAAACAATTAAGTGGTACAAGGCTAATTTTACCAATCTTTATTTTTATTATAATTAAGTTAGTGAATATCAAACAATTAAGTGGTACAAGGCTAATTTTACCAATCTTTATTTTTATTATAATTAAGTTAGTGAATATCAAACAATTAAGTGGTACAAGGCTAATTTTACCAATCTTTATTTTTATTATAATTAAGTTAGTGAATATCAAACAATTAAGTGGTACAAGGCTAATTTTACCAATCTTTATTTTTATTATAATTAAGTTAGTGAATATGAAACAATTAAGTGGTACAAGGCTAATTTTACCAATCTTTATTTTTATTATAATTAAGTTAGTGAATATGAAACAATTAAGTGGTACAAGGCTAATTTTACCAATCTTTATTTTTATTATAATTAAGTTAGTGAATATGAAACAATTAAGTGGTACAAGGCTAATTTTACCAATCTTTATTTTTATTATAATTAAGTTAGTGAATATCAAACAATTAAGTGGTACAAGGCTAATTTTACCAATCTTTATTTTTATTATAATTAAGTTAGTGAATATGAAACAATTAAGTGGTACAAGGCTAATTTTACCAATCTTTATTTTTATTATAATTAAGTTAGTGAATATGAAACAATTAAGTGGTACAAGGCTAATTTTACCAATCTTTATTTTTATTATAATTAAGTTAGTGAATATCAAACAATTAAGTGGTACAAGGCTAATTTTACCAATCTTTATTTTATTATAATTAAGTTAGTGAATATCAAACAATTAAGTGGTACAAGGCTAATTTTACCAATCTTTATTTTTATTATAATTAAGTTAGTGAATATGAAACAATTAAGTGGTACAAGGCTAATTTTACCAATCTTTATTTTTATTATAATTAAGTTAGTGAATATCAAACAATTAAGTGGTACAAGGCTAATTTTACCAATCTTTATTTTTATTATAATTAAGTTAGTGAATATGAAACAATTAAGTGGTACAAGGCTAATTTTACCAATCTTTATTTTTTATTATAATTAAGTTAGTGAATATGAAACAATTAAGTGGTACAAGGCTAATTTTACCAATCTTTATTTTTATTATAATTAAGTTAGTGAATATCAAACAATTAAGTGGTACAAGGCTAATTTTACCAATCTTTATTTTTATTATAATTAAGTTAGTGAATATCAAACAATTAAGTGGTACAAGGCTAATTTTACCAATCTTTATTTTTATTATAATTAAGTTAGTGAATATCAAACAATTAAGTGGTACAAGGCTAATTTTACCAATCTTTATTTTTATTATAATTAAGTTAGTGAATATGAAACAATTAAGTGGTACAAGGCTAATTTTACCAATCTTTATTTTTATTATAATTAAGTTAGTGAATATGAAACAATTAAGTGGTACAAGGCTAATTTTACCAATCTTTATTTTTATTATAATTAAGTTAGTGAATATGAAACAATTAAGTGGTACAAGGCTAATTTTACCAATCTTTATTTTTATTATAATTAAGTTAGTGAATATCAAACAATTAAGTGGTACAAGGCTAATTTTACCAATCTTTATTTTATTATAATTAAGTTAGTGAATATCAAACAATTAAGTGGTACAAGGCTAATTTTACCAATCTTTATTTTTATTATAATTAAGTTAGTGAATATGAAACAATTAAGTGGTACAAGGCTAATTTTACCAATCTTTATTTTTATTATAATTAAGTTAGTGAATATCAAACAATTAAGTGGTACAAGGCTAATTTTACCAATCTTTATTTTTATTATAATTGGATTAGTGAATATCAAACAATTAAGTGGTACAAGGCTAATTTTACCAATCTTTATTTTTATTATAATTAAGTTAGTGAATATGAAACAATTAAGTGGTACAAGGCTAATTTTACCAATCTTTATTTTTATTATAATTAAGTTAGTGAATATCAAACAATTAAGTGGTACAAGGCTAATTTTACCAATCTTTATTTTTATTATAATTAAGTTAGTGAATATGAAACAATTAAGTGGTACAAGGCTAATTTTACCAATCTTTATTTTTATTATAATTAAGTTAGTGAATATGAAACAATTAAGTGGTACAAGGCTGTTTTACCAATCTTTATTTTTATTATAATTAAGTTAGTGAATATCAAACAATTAAGTGGTACAAGGCTAATTTTACCAATCTTTATTTTTATTATAATTAAGTTAGTGAATATCAAACAATTAAGTGGTACAAGGCTAATTTTACCAATCTTTATTTTTATTATAATTAAGTTAGTGAATATCAAACAATTAAGTGGTACAAGGCTAATTTTACCAATCTTTATTTTTATTATAATTAAGTTAGTGAATATGAAACAATTAAGTGGTACAAGGCTAATTTTACCAATCTTTATTTTTATTATAATTAAGTTAGTGAATATAAAACAATTAAGTGGTACAAGGCTAATTTTACCAATCTTTATTTTTATTATAATTAAGTTAGTGAATATCAAACAATTAAGTGGTACAAGGCTAATTTTACCAATCTTTATTTTTATTATAATTAAGTTAGTGAATATCAAACAATTAAGTGGTACAAGGCTAATTTTACCAATCTTTATTTTTATTATAATTAAGTTAGTGAATATCAAACAATTAAGTGGTACAAGGCTAATTTTACCAATCTTTATTTTTATTATAATTAAGTTAGTGAATATGAAACAATTAAGTGGTACAAGGCTAATTTTACCAATCTTTATTTTTATTATAATTAAGTTAGTGAATATCAAACAATTAAGTGGTACAAGGCTAATTTTACCAATCTTTATTTTTATTATAATTAAGTTAGTGAATATGAAACAATTAAGTGGTACAAGGCTAATTTTACCAATCTTTATTTTTATTATAATTAAGTTAGTGAATATCAAACAATTAAGTGGTACAAGGCTAATTTTACCAATCTTTATTTTTATTATAATTAAGTTAGTGAATATGAAACAATTAAGTGGTACAAGGCTAATTTTACCAATCTTTATTTTTATTATAATTAAGTTAGTGAATATGAAACAATTAAGTGGTACAAGGCTAATTTTACCAATCTTTATTTTTATTATAATTAAGTTAGTGAATATCAAACAATTAAGTGGTACAAGGCTAATTTTACCAATCTTTATTTTTATTATAATTAAGTTAGTGAATATCAAACAATTAAGTGGTACAAGGCTAATTTTACCAATCTTTATTTTTATTATAATTAAGTTAGTGAATATGAAACAATTAAGTGGTACAAGGCTAATTTTACCAATCTTTATTTTATTATAATTAAGTTAGTGAATATCAAACAATTAAGTGGTACAAGGCTAATTTTACCAATCTTTATTTTTATTATAATTAAGTTAGTGAATATGAAACAATTAAGTGGTACAAGGCTAATTTTACCAATCTTTATTTTTATAATTAAGTTAGTGAATATGAAACAATTAAGTGGTACAAGGCTAATTTTTACAATCTTTATTTTTATTATAATTAAGTTAGTGAATATCAAACAATTAAGTGGTACAAGGCTAATTTTACCCAATCTTTATTTTTATTATAATTAAGTTAGTGAATATGAAACAATTAAGTGGTACAAGGCTAATTTTACCAATCTTTATTTTTATTATAATTAAGTTAGTGAATATGAAACAATTAAGTGGTACAAGGCTAATTTTACCCAATCTTTATTTTTATTATAATTAAGTTAGTGAATATCAAACAATTAAGTGGTACAAGGCTAATTTTACCAATCTTTATTTTTATTATAATTAAGTTAGTGAATATCAAACAATTAAGTGGTACAAGGCTAATTTT
>JBBBDQ010014829.1:0-14995 GCA_037127315.1 Ascarosepion bandense
GCTAGAATTAGCTGTTGACATTGATGATCTCCAATATCTACGTCCGCGAGATGTAAAGAAACAAATTGATGTAAATATTGCAAATTTAACATCAATTAGTTTATTTTTCTATCTTGAAATAATTTAATTAACATTAGCTAGAATTAGCTGTTGATACTGGAGATCTCCAGCTATCTACGTCCGCATGTAAAGAAACAAATTGCACGTAAAATATTGGTAAATTTAACATCAATTAGTTTATTTATCTTTGAAATACCTTTAATTAACATTGTTTTTTTGAATTAGCTGTTGATACTGATGATCTCCAGCCATCTACGTCCGCGGTATGCAAGAACAAACTTGATGTAAATATTGGTAAATTTAACATCAATTAGTTTATTTTCTATCTTGAAACAATTTTAATTAACATTAGCCAGAATTAGCTGTTGATACTGATGATCTCCAGCTATCTACATCTGCGATGTAAAGAAACAAATTAAGCGTAAATATTGGTAAATTTAATATCAATTAAGTTTATTTTCTATCTTGAAACAATTTTTAATTAACATTAGCTAGAATTAGCTGTTGATACTGATGATCTCCAGCCATCTACGTCCGCGATGTAAAGAAACAACCGATGTAAATATTGCAAATTTAACATCAATTATTTATTTTTCATCCTTTGAACAATTTTATCAATATTAGCCAGAATTAGCTGTTGATACTGATGATTTCAAATCATCTACGTCTGCGATGTAAAGAACAAATTGGATGTAAATATTGCAGTAAATTTAACATCAATTATTTAGTTTATCGAAATAATTTAATTAACATTAGCCAGAATTAGCTGTTGATACTGATGATCTCCAGCCATCTACGTCCGCGATGTAAAGAAACAAATTGGATGTAAATATTGGAAAATTTAACATCAATTAGTTTATTTTCTTATCTTGAAATAATTTTAATTAACATTAAAGCCAGAATTAGCTGTTGATACTGATGATTCCCCAGCTATCTACGTCTGCGATGTAAAGAAACAAATTGGATGAAATATTAAAATTTAACATCAAATTAGTTTATTTTCATCTCTGAAATAATTTTAATTAGTTTTATTGAACAGAATTAGCTGTTGATACTTTAGATGATTCCAAATCATCTACGTCCGCGATGTAGTTAAACAAATTGATGTAAATATTGGTAAATTTAACATCAATTTGAATATTTTCTATCTTGAAATAATTTTAATAAACATTAGCCAGAATTAGCCGTTGATACTGATGATTCGTTATCTACGTCCGCGATGTAAAAGAAACAAATTGGATGTAAATATTTGTAAATTTAACATCAATTAGTTTATTTATTTTTCTATCTTGAAATAATTTTTAAACAGTCAGAATTAGCTGTTGATACCGATGATTCCAACTATCTACGTCCGCGATGAAATGCCTGATGTAAATATTGGTAAATTTAACATCAATTAGTTTATTTTCTATCTTGAAATAATTTTAATTAACATTAGCTAGAATTAGCTGTTGATACTGATGATCTCCAGCCATCTACGTCCGCGATGTAAAGAAACAAATTGACAAAATATTGGTAAATTTAACATCAATTAGCTTATTTTCAGAGTCTCTAAAACAATTTTAATTAACATTATTTAATTAGCTGTTGATACTGATCCCAATCATCTACGTCCGCGATGTAAAGAGCCTCAACCATAAATATTGGCAAATTTAACATCAATTAGTTTATTTTCTATCTGAAATAATTTTACCAACATTAGCTGGTGGAATTATTGTTGTTGATACTGATGATTCCATTATCTACGTCCGCGATGTAAAAGAACAAATTGGATGTAACAAATTTAATGGATCAATCAGTTTATTTTCTATCTTGAAATAATTTTAATTAACATTAGCCAGAATTAGCTGTTGATGCTGATGATCTCCAACTATCTACGTCCGCGATGTAAAGAAACAAATTGATGTAAATATTGTAATTAAACATCAATTAGTTTATTTTCTATCTTGAAATAATTTTAGAATTAAATATTAAAGCCAGAATTAGCTGTTGATACTGATGATTCCAACCATTCACGTTCATGATGAAGAAACAAATTGGACAAAATAAATGAACAATTAGTTTATTTTCTATCTCTAAAATATTCAATTAACATTAGCCAAATTAGCTGTTGATACCGATGATCTCCAACTATCTACGTCCGCGATGAAACAGGTGTCACGAAATTAATGTAAATATTGGTAAATTTAACATCATCAGTTTATTTTCATCTTGAAATAATTTTAATAAACATTAGCCAGAATTAGCTGTTGACAATGACATCTCCAGCTATCTACGTCCGCGATGTAAAGAAACAAATTGGATGAAGCTATTGGTAAATTTAACATCAATTAGTTTATTTTCTATCTTGAAATAATTTTAATAAACATTAGCCAGAATTAGCTGTTGATACTGATGATCTCCAATCATCTACGTCCGCGATGTAAAGAAACAAATTGGATGTAAATATTGTACTAACATCAATTAGTTTATTTTCTATCTTGAAACAATTTAATTACCATGAAGCCAGAATTAGCTAAGCTGGATGCCAAGGATCTCCAACCATCTACGTCCGCGATGCAAAGAAACAAATTGGATGGTAACATTGGTAAATTTAACATCAATTAGTCATTTCTTATCTTGAAACAATTTTAGAACAATATTAGCCAGAATTAGCTGTTGATACCGATGATCTCCAACCATCTACGTCCGCGATGTAAAGAAACAAATTGACAAATATTGGTAAATTTAACATCAATTAGTTTTATTTATCTTTGGAAAATAATTTTAATAAACATTAGCCAGAATTAGCTGTTGATACCGATGATCTCCAACCATCTACGTCTCTATGTAAAGAAACAAATTGATGTAAATATTGTAAATTTAACATCAATTAGTTTATTTTCTATCTTGAACAATTTTAATAAACATTAGCCAGAATTAGCTGTTGATACTGATGATTCCAAACTATCTACGTCCGCGATGTAAAGAAACAAATTGGATGTAAATATTAAATTTAACATCAATTAGTTTATTTTCTAGTCTGGAAATAATTTCAATAAACATTAGCCAGAATTAGCTGTTGATACTGATGATCTCCAACCATCTACGTCCGCGATGTAAAGAAACAAATTGATGTAAATATTGGTAAATTTAACATCAATTAGTTTGTTTTCTATCTTGAAATAATTTTTAATTAATAATAGCTGAAATTAGCTGTTGATACTGATGATCTCCAACTATCTACGTCCGCGATGAAGAACAAATTGGATGTAAATATTGGTAAAATTTAACATCAATTAGTTTATTTTCTATCTTGAAATAATTTTTACAATACGCTTTGTGATTGATGTTGGCGCTCGATGATTTCAACCATCTACGTCCGCGATGTAAAGAAACAAATTGGATGTAAATATTGGTAACTTTAATATCAATTACGTTTATTTTCTATCTTGAAATAATTTAACAAATATTAGAAGGCCAGAATTAGTTGCTGATACCGATGATCTCCAACCATCTATTGCCCTGATAAAGAAACAAATTTGACAAAATGGCTGTAAATTTAACATCAATTAGTTTATTTTCTATCTTGAAATAATTTTAATTAACATTAGCTGTGAATTAGCTGTTGGATATCAGATGATTCCCCACTATCTACGTCCGCGATGTAAAGAAACAAATTACGTAAATATTAAAAATTTAACATCAATTAGTTTATTTTCTATCTTGAAATAATTTTTACAAACATTAGCCAGAATTAGTTGTTGATACTGATGATCTCCAACTATCTACGTCCGCGATAAAGAAACAAATTGGATGTAAATATTGTAAATGAAGATCAATTAGTCATTTTCTATCTTGAAATAATTTTAATAAACATTAGCCAGAATTAGCTGTTGATACCGATGATTCCAACCATCTACGTCTGCGATGTAAAGAAACAAATTGGATGTAATATTGGTAAATTTAACATCAATTAGTTTATTTTCTATCTTGAAATAATTTTAATTAACATTAGGCTGAATTTATTAAGTTGATACTGATGATCTCCAACCATCTACGTCCGCGATGTAAAGAAACAAATTGGGATGTAAATATTGGTAAATTTAACATCAATGTCTATTTTCTATCTCTTGAAATAATTTCACAAACATTATTTTTTGAATTAGCTGTTGGCGTACTGATGATCTCCCAACTATCTACGTCCGCGAGTAAAGAAACAAATTGGACAAATATTGGTAAATTTAACATCAATTAGTTTATTTTCATTCTTGAAATAATTTTACGAAATATTGAAGCAATTAGCTGTTGATACTGATGATCTCCAACTATTCGCCGTCCACAAGAAACAAATTGGAGGTAATATTGGAAATTAACATCAATAGTTTATTTTCATTCGAAATAATTTTACCAAACATTAGCTAGAATTAGCTGTTGATACTGATGACCTCATTATCTACGTCTGCGATGTAAAGAAACAAATTGATGTAAATATTGCAGTTCTAACATCAATTAGTTTATTTTTATCTTGAAATAACTTTAAGAACATTAGCCAGAATTAGCTGTTGATACTGATGATCTCCAACCATCTACGTCCGCGATGTAAAGAAACAATTTGGATGTGAATATTGTAAATTTAACATCAATTAGTTTATTTTCTATCTTGAAATAATTTTAATAAACATTAGCTGAATTTTGGCTGTTGATATCGATGAGATTCCAGCCATCTACGTCCGCGGCTGTGAAGAAACAAATTGACAAATATTGCAACTTAACACTGACTAGTTTATTTTCTATCTTGAAATAATTTTAATAAACATTAACAGAATTAGTTGTTGATACTGATGATCTCCACCATCTACGTCCGCGATGTAAAGAAACAAATTGACGTTATTGGTAACTTAATACAAATTAGTTTATTTTCTATCTTGAACAATTTTTAATTAACATTAGCCGTGAATTAGCTGTTGGATATTGGATGATTCCAGCTATCTACGTCCATGTGATGTAAAAGAAACAAATTGGACAAAGGACAAAATTTAACATCAATTAGTTTATTTTCTATCTTGAAATAATTTAATAAACATTAGCCAGAATTAGCTGTTGACAATACCGATGATCTCCAACTATCTACGTCCGCGATGTAAAGAAACAACTTGATGTAAATATTGCAAATTCTGTATCAATTAGTTTATTTTCTATCTTGAAATAATTACAAACATTAGCCGAATTAGCGGTTGATACTGATGTGATTCCAACTGTTCGTCTGCGATGCGTAAAGAAACAAATTGGATGTAAATATTGGTAAATTTAACATCAATTAGTTTATTTTCATCTTTAATAATTTAATTAACATTAGCTCGTGAATTAGCTGTTGATACTGATGATCTTCCAACTATCTACGTCCGTTGATGTAAAGAACAAATTGGATGTAAATATTGCAAATTTAACATCAATTAGTTTACTTATCTGAAACAATTTTAAAGAACATTAGCCAGATTAGTTGTTGATACTGATGATCTCCAACTATCTACGTCCGCGATGTAAAGAAACAAATTGGATGTAAATATTGGTAAATTTAACATCAATTAATTTATTTTCTATCTTGAAATAATTTTAATTAACATTAGCCAGAATTAGCTGTTGATACTGATGATTCTGAATCATCTGATGTCCGATGATAAAGAAACAAATCACGTAAATATTGCAAATTAACATCAATTAGTTTATTTTCTATCTTGAAATAATTTTAATTAACATTAGCCAGAATTAACATGTTGATACTGATGACTTCAACTATATCTACGTCCGCGATGAAGAAACGTATCAAATTGATGTAAATATTGCAAATTTAAGCATTTGACCAGTTTATTTTCTATCTTGAAATAATTTTAATTAACATTAGCCAGAATTAGCTGTTGATACTGATGATTCCTAACCATTCACGTCCGCGATGTAAAGAAACAAATTGATGTAAATATTGGTAAATTTCAACAACAATTAGTCATTTTCATCTTGAAATAATTTTAATAAACATTAGCCAGAAATTAGCTGTTGATACTGATGATTCCAACTATCTACGTCCATATGATAAAAGAAACAAATTGATGTAAATATTGGTAAATTTAACATCAATTAGTCATTTTCTTATCTTGAAATAATTTTAATAAAACATTAGCTGAATTAGCTGTTGATACTGAGCGATTCCAACTATCTTACGTCCTCATGATGTAAAGAAACAAATTCATGTAAATATTGCACTTAACATCAATTAGTTTATTTTCTATCTTGAACAATTTTAATAAACATTAGCCAGAATTAAATGTTGATACCGATGATTCACCAGCTATCTACGTCCGCGATGAAGAACAAATTATTGTAAATATTGGTAAATTTAACATCAATTAGTTTATATTTTCTATCTTGAAATAATCTTTAATTAACATTGCTGAATTAGCTGATACTGATGATCTCCAGCTATCTACGTCTGCGATGTAAAGAAACAGATGTAAATATTGGTAAATTTAACATCAGCCCGTTTATTTTTCATCTTGAACAATTTAATAAACATTACTGGTGAATTAGCTGTTGATACTGATGATCTCCAACTATCTACGTCCATGATGTAAAGAACAAATTCGATGTAAATATTAGTAAATTTGAATATCAATTAGTTTATTTTCTATCTTGAAATAATTTTAATAAATACTAGCCAGAATTAGCTGTTGATACTGATGACTTCAACCATCTACGTCTGCGATGTAAATAGCAAATTGACAAATATTGCAAATTTAACATCAATTAGTTTATTTTCATCTTGAAATAATTTTAATAACATTAGCCAGAATTAGCTGTTGATACTGATGATTCCAACTACCTGTCTCACGGGAAGAGCAAATTGAAGTGTAAATATTGTAAATCAATATCAATTAGTTATTTTCTATCTTGAAATAATTTTAATAAACATTAGCCAGAATTAGCTGTTGATACCGATGATTCCAATCATCTACGTCCGCGATGTAAAGAAACAAATTGATGTAAATATTGCAATCACTATCAATTAGTTTATTTTCTATCTTGAAATAATCGCACTACAATAGCTAGAATTAGCTGTTGCATTGATGTATCTCCAACTATCTACGTCCGCGATGTAAAGAAACAATTCGATGTAAATAAAATTTAATATCAATTAGTTTATTTTCTATCTTGAAATAATTTTTAATAAACATTGAAGCCAGAATTAGCTGTTGATACTGACATCTCCAGCTATCTACGTCCGCGATGTAAAGAAACAAAATTGACAAATATTGGTAAATTTAATATCAATTAGTTTATTTTCTATCTTGAAATAATTTTAATAAAACATTAGCTGAATTAGCTGCTGATACTGATGATCTCCAGCCATCTACGTCCGCGATGTAAAGAAACAAATTGGCGTAAATATTGCAAATTTAACATCAATTAGTTTCATTTTCTATCTGAAACAATTTCACAAATAGCTGTAGAATTAGCTGTTGATACTGATGATTCCAGCTATCTATTGTCCGCGATGTAAAGAAACAAAATTGGCGTAAATATTGTAAATTTAACATCAATTAGTTTATTTTCTATCTTGAAAATACCTAATAAACATTAGCCAGAATTAGCTGTTGATGACGATGATCTCCAATGATCTACGTCCGCGATGTAAAGAAACAAATTGGATGTAAATATTGCAACTTTAACATCAATTAGTTTATTTTATCTGAAATACCTAATAAAACATTAGCCAGAATTAGCTGCTGATACCGGATGATCTCCAGCTATCTACGTCCGCGATGTAAAGAAACAAATGGGATGTAAACATTGCAAATTTAACATCAATTAGTTTATTTTCTATCTTGGAACACTATTAAAAACATTAGGCCAGAATTAGCTGTTGATACTGATGACTTCAGCTATCTACGTCCGCGGATATAAAGAAACAAATTGGATGAAGACAAAATTAACATCAATAGTTTATTTTCATCTTGAAATAATTAATTAGCCATTAGCCAGAATTAGCTGTTGATACTGATGATTCTAACCATCTACGTCCGCGATGTAAAGAAACAAATTGGATGTAAATATTGGTAAATTTAACATCAATTAGTTTATTTTCTATCTTGAAATAATTTTTAATAAACATTAGCTAGAATTAAGAAGGTTACGTCAATGATTCTGTTATCTACGTCTGCGATGAAGAAACAATGATAAACATTGGTAAATTTAACATCAATTAGTTTATTTTCTATCTTGAAATAATTTTAATAAACATTAGCCAGAATTAGCTGTTGATACTGGGATGATCTCCAGCTATCTGTTGTCCGCGATGTAAAGAAACAAATTGGATGTAACATTAGAAATTAACAATTAGTTTATTTTCTATCTTGAAATACCTACAATATTAGTTATGAATTAGCTGTTGATACTGATGATCTCCATTATCTACGTCCGCGATGAAGAAACAAAATTGCCGTAAATATTGGTAAATTTAACATCAATAGTTTATATTTTCTATCTTGAAATAATTTTAATAAAACATTAGCCAGAATTAGCTGTTGATACTGATGACCCCAACTATCTGTCCGCGATGTAAAGAAACAAATTGGATGTAAATATTGGTAAATTTAACATCGTTCAGTTTATTTTCATTCGAAATAATTTTAATAAACATTAGCCAGAATTAGTTGTTGATACCGATGTGACTTCCAGCTATCTACGTCCGCGATGTAAAGAAACAAAATTCGATGTAAAGGTTGTAAATTTTAAACATCAATTAGTTTATTTTCTATCTTGAAATAATTTTTAATAAACATTAGCCAGGAATTAGCTGTTGATACTGCTGATCTCCAGCTATCTACGTCCGCGATGTAAAGAAACAAATTGATGTAAAATATTGGTAATGAAGATCACTCAGTTTATTTTCTATCTTGAAATAATTTTTAATAAACATTAGCCAGAATTGCTGTTGATACTGATGACATCTCCAACTATCTACGTCCGCAAGACAAAGAAACAAATTGATGGTGTAAATATTGGTAAATTTAACATCAAATGTTTATTTTCTATCTTGAAATAATTTTAATAAACATTAGCCAGAATTAGCCGTTGATACTGATGATCTCCAGCTATCTGCTGTCCATATGTAAAACAAATTGATGTAAATATTGGTAAATTTAACATCAATGGAAGCTATTTTCTATCTTGAAATAATTTTAATAAACATTAGCCAGAATTAGCTACATACTGATGATCTCCATTATCTACGTCCGCGATAAAGAAACAAATTGGATGTAAATATTGTAAAATTTAACATCAATTAGTTTATTTTCTATCTTAAATACTAATAAACATTAAAGTCAGAATTAGCTGTTGATACTCGATGATCTCCAGCCATCTACGTCCGCGATGAAGAAACAAATTGGATGTAACATTGGGTAACTTAACATCAATTAGTTTATTTTCATCTTGAAATAATTTTAATAAACATTAGCCAGAATTAGCTGTTGATACTGATGATCTCCAACCATTCACGTCCGCGATGCAAGAACAAATTGGACAAATATTGGTAAATTTAACATCAATTAGTTTATTTTCTATCTTGAAATAATTTTAATTAACATTAGAAGCCAGAATTAGCTGTTGATACTGATGGATTCCAACTTTATCTACGTCCGCGATGAAGAACAAATTGATGTAAATATTGCAATTTAACATCAATTAGTTTATTTTCTATCTTGAAATAATTTTTTAATAAACATTAGTCAGAATTAGCTGTTGATAATGATGATCTCCAACTATCTACGTCCGCGATGTAAAGAAACAAATTGATGTAAATAATATTAAAAATTTAATATCAATTATTACTTTCATCTTGAAATAATTTTAATAAACATTAGCCAGAATTAGCTGTTGATACTGATGATCTCCAACTGTTCATGTCCGTGATGTAAAGAAACAAATTCGATGTAAATATTGCAAATTTAACATCAATTAGTTTATTTTCTATCTTGAAAATACCTAATAAAACATTAATAGAATTAGCTGTTGATACTGATGATTCCGCACCATCTACGTCCGCGATGTAAAGAAACAACAAATTGAAGTAAATATTACAAATCTTCTAACATCAATTAGTTTATTTTCTATTTTGAAATAATTTAATAAAACATTAGCTGAATTAGCAAGTTGATACTGATGATTCCAGTTGATTTTACGTCCGCGATGTAAAGAAACAAAATTGATGCAAATATTGAACGTGAAGATCAATTAGTTTATTTTCTATTCGCAATTTTAATAAACATTAGCCAGAATTAGCTGTTGATACTGATGGATTCTAACCATCTACGTCCGCGATGTAAAGAAACAAATTGGATGTAAATATTAAAAATTTAACATCAATTATTTATTTTCTATCTTGAAATAATTTTAATAAACATTAGCTTTAGAATTAGCTGTTGAGGTCGATGATCTCCATTATCTACGTTCATGGATAAAGAAACAATCAAGCAAACATTGGTAAATTTAACATCAACGTTTACTTATCTTGAAATAATTTTAATAACATTAGCTAGAATTAGCTGTTGATACTAGATGATCTCCAACTATCTACGTCTGTTGATGTAAAGAAACAAATTGGATGTAAATATTGGTAAATTTAACATCAATTAGTTTATTTTCTATCTTGAAATAATTTGTTCAATATTCAGCCAGAATTAGCTGTTGATACTGATGATCTCCAATCATCTACGTCTGCGATGTAAAGAAACAAATTGACAAACGGCTGGTAAATTTAATGTACCTAATTAGTTTATTTCCTCATCTTGAAATAATTTTAATGAAACATTAGCCAGAATTAGCTGTTGATACTGATGATTCCAATCATTTACGTCCGCGATGTAAAGAAACAAATTGGATGTAAATATTGGTAACTTAACATCAATTAGTTTATTTTCTATCTGAAATAATTTAACTGTAACAGCTTTAGAATTAGTTGTTACATTGGATGATTCCAACTATCTATTCATGATGAAGAAACAAATTGATGTAAATATTGCAAATTTAACATCAATTAGTTTATTTTCATTCAAATAATTTTAATAAACATTAATAGAATTAGCTGTTGATACCGACATCTCCAATCATCTACGTCTGCGATGTAAAGAAACAATGATGGGGAACATTAGATAAAATTAACATCAATTAGTTTATTTTCATCTTTGAAATAATTTTTAATAAACATTAGCCAGAATTAGCTGTTGATACTGATGATTCCTAACCATCTACGTCCATGATGTAAAAGAAACAACCGATGTAAATATTGGTAAATTTAACATCAATTAGTTTATTTTCTATCTTGAAATAATTTTAATAAACATTAGTCAACTTTAGCTGGCGATACTGATGATTCCAACATTCATGTCCTAAGTATGTAAAGAAACAAATTGGATGTAAATATTGGTAAATTTAACATCATAATTAGTTTATTTTCTATCTTGAAATAATTTTAATAAATGGTTAGCTAGAATTAGCTGTTGATACTGCTGATCTCCAGCTATCTACGTCCGGCGATGAAGAACAAATTGGATGTGCTGCTGGTAAATTTAACATCAATTAGTTTATTTTCTATCTTGCACAATTTAACAACACGAAGCCAGAATTAGCTGTTGACACTGATGATTCCAATTATCTACGTCCATGATGAAGAAACAAATGGATGCAATATTGGGCAAATTTGCACATCAATTAGTTTATTTTCTATCTTGAAATAATTTTAATAAACATTATTGTGAATTAAATATTGCTACCGATGACTTCAGCTATCTACGTCCGCGGATGTGCAGAAACAAATTGGATGCAAATATTGCAAATTTTAACATCAATTAGTTTATTTTCATCTTGAAATAATTTTAACAAACATTACAGCCAGAATCAGCTGTTACACTGATGATCTCCAGCCATCTACGTCCGCGACAAAGAAACAAATTGATGTAAATATTGTGAATTTAACACTAATTAGTCGGTTTTCTATCTTGAAATAATTTTAATAAACATTAGCCAGAATAGCTGTTGATACTGAAGATGCCGGTCTCCGAAATATCTACGTCCGCGATGTAAAGAAACAAATTGGACAAAACATTAAAAATTTAACATCAACTAGTGCCTATTTCTATCTTGAAACAATTTAATAAACATTAGCCAGAATTAGCTGTTGAGGACGATGATTCTCCAACCATCTACGTCCATGATGTAAAATAGCCCAAATTGTAGATGTAAATATTGGTAAATTTAAATAATTGCAATTAATATTTTCTACTTCAAAATAATTTTAACAACATTAGCTGGAATAGCTGTTGATACTGATGATTCTCCACCATTTTACGTCCGGCATGTGTGGGCATACAACCGATGTAATACGTAAATTTAACATCAATTGAAGCCATTTTCTATCTTAAACAATTTTAATAAATATTAACAGAATTAGCTAAACACACGTTGACGACTCCAATCATTTTACGTCCGGCGAGCGTACAGCAATGGATGTAAATATTGGAGAAATTAACATCAATTATTATTTTCCATTCAACAATTTTAGTTAAATATTGCACAATTAGCTGTTGATACTGATGATTCAATCATCGACAACTATGATGAAGAACAAATTGGATGTAAATATTGGTAAAATTTAACATCAACGTATTATTTACCTGAAATAATTTTAATAAACAGTCAGAATTAGCTGTTGATACTGATGTTAATTCAACCATCTACGTCCGCATGTAAAGAAACAAATTGATGTAAATATTGGTAAATGAATATCAATTAGTTTATTTTCTTATCTTTAAAAATATTCGACAAAACATTAGCCAGAATTAGCTGTTGATACTGACATCTCATTATCTATGTCCGCGATGTGTAACAAATTGATGCAACAAAATTGGACATCAATTTCAATGGCTTATCTTGAAATAATTAGCAACATTAGCTGAATTAGCTAAGTATACTGATGATTCCAACTATCTACGTCTCTATGATGTAAAGAAAACAAATTAACAAATATTATAAAATTTTAACATCAATTAGTTTATTTTCTATCTTGAACAATTTTAATAAACATTACGAATTAGTCGTTGATATCGAAGGATTCTCAGCTATTCACGTCTTGCGATGTAAGAAACAAATTGCTGATGTAAATATTGGTAAATTTAACATCAATGACAGTTTATTTTCATATCTTGAAATAATTTTAATAAACATTAGCCAATTAGCGTTGATACTGATGATCTCCAACTATCTACGTCCGCGATGTAAAAGAACAAATTCCATGTAAATATTGGTAAATTTGGGTTACCAATTAGTTTATTTTCTATCTTGAAATAATTTTAATTGGTTGACGAAGCAGAATTAGCTGTTGATACTGATGATCTCCAACCATCTACGTCCGCGATGTAAAGAAGTCAAATTGATGTGTCATTGGTAAATTTAACATCAATTAGTTTATTTTCTATCTTGAAATAATTTTTAGTCAAATACTTTCATTAAAGTGGAATTAGCTGGTTGATACTGATGATCTCCAACTATTTACGTCCGCGATGTAAAGAAACAAATTGACACGTAAATATTGGTAACTCCAATACCAATTAGTTTATTTTCTATCTTGAAATAATTTTAATTAACATTAATGAATTAGCTAAAGTTGATACTGATGATTCTCAACTATCTACGTCCGCGATGCAAGAAACAAATTGACAAATATTGAAAATTTAACATCAATTAGCTATTTTCATTTTAGTCAATTTTAACAAACATTAGCCAGAATTAGCTGTTGATAATGATGATTCCAACTATCTACGTCCGCGATGTAAAGAAACAAATTGATGTAAATATTGGTACCAATAATTAACGGTCATTTACCTTGAACAATTTTAATAAACATTAGCCAGAATTAGCTGTTGATACTGATGATTTCCAACTATCTACGTCCGCGATGTAAAGAAACAAAAATTGACAAATATTGGTAAATTCTAACATCAATTAGTTTATTTTCTATCTTGAAATAATTTTAATTAAACATTAGCCAGAATTAGCTGTTGATACTGATGATCTCCAGCCATCTACGTCCGCGATGTAAAGAAACAAATTGGATGTAAATATTGGTAAATTTAACATCAATTAGTTTATTTTCTATCTTGAAATAATTTTAATAAACATTAGCCAGAATTAGCTGTTGATACTGATGATCTCCAAGCCTATCTACGTCCGCGATGTAAAGAAACAAATTAGGATGTAAATATTGGTAAATTTAACATCAATTAGTTTATTTTCTATCTTGAAATAATTTTAATCAAACTTATTAGCCAGAATTAGCTGTTGATACTGATGATCTCCAACCTATCTACGTCCGCGATGTAAAGAAAGCAAATAGATGTAAATATTGGTAAATTTAACATCAATTAGTTTTATTTTCTATCTTGAAATAATTTTAACTAAACGTGGCTTAGAATTAGTATTGATACTTGATGATCTCCAACCATCCATCCGCGAATGTTAAAGCAAATAGATGTAAATATTGGTAAATTTAACATCAATTAGTTTATTTCTATCTTGAAATAATTTTAATAAACATTAGCCAGAATTAGCTGTTGATACTGGTGATCTCCGGCCATCGTCCGCGATGTAAAGAAACAAATTGGATGTAAATGATTAGGTAAATTTAACATCTAATTAGTTTATTTTTCTATCTTGTAAAATAATTTTAATAAACATTAGCCAGGGAATTAAGCTGTTGATACTGATGATCTCCAGCCATCTACGTCCGCGATGTAAAGGGGAAACAAATTGGATGTAAATATTGGGTAAATTTAACATCAATTAGGTTTATTTTCTATCTTGAAATAATTTTTTAATAAACATTAGCCAGAATTAGCTGTTGATA
>JBBBDQ010014839.1:0-23741 GCA_037127315.1 Ascarosepion bandense
TATTTCTTTTTAAATTAGTGGCAATTTAAATTATTTTTAAATACGTTATAATTTATATTATTATTAAATACGCGGCAATTTATATTATTTTTAAATACGCAATTTATATTATTATTAAATACACGGCAATTTATATTATTTTTAAATACGCAGGAATTTAATATTATTAAATACGCGGCAATTTATATTATTTTTAAATACGCGGCAATTTATATTATTATTAAATACGCGGCAATTTATATTATTTTTAAATACGCGGCAATTTATATTATTTTTAAATACGTTACAATTTATATATTTTTAAATACGCGGCAATTTATATTATTTTTAAATACGCGGCAATTTATATTATTTTTAAATACGCAGCAATTTATATTATTTTTAAATACGCAGCAATTTATATTATTTTTAAATTACGCGGCAATTTATATTATTTTTAAACACAGCGGCACCTTATATTATTTTTAAATACGCAGCAATTTATATTATTATTAAATACGCGGCAATTTATATTATTTTTAAATACGCGGCAATTTATATTATTTAAATACGTAGAATTTATATTATTATTAAATACGCGGCAATTTATATTATTTAAATACGCGGCAATTTATATTATCATTAAATACGCGGCAATTTATATTATTTTTAAATACGCAGCAATTTATATTATTATTAAATACGCGGCAATTTATATTATTTTTAAATACGCGGCAATTTATATTATTTTTAAATACGCAGTAATTTGGTATTATTATTAAATACGCGCAATTTATATTATTTTTAAATACGCGGCAATTTATATTATCATTAAATACGCGGCAATTTATATTATTTAAACACGCGGCAATTTATATTATTTTTAAATACGCAGCAATTTATATTATTATTAAATACGCGGCAATTTATAATATTTTAAAATACGCGGCAATTTATATTATTTTTAAATACGCAGTAATTTATATTATTATTAAATACGCGGCAATTTATATTATTTTTAAATACGCGGCAATTTATATTATCATTAAATACGCGGCAATTTATATTATTTTTAAATACGTATGCAATTTATATTATTTTAAATACGCAATAATTTATATATTATTATTAAATACGCGGCAATTTATATTATTTTTAAATACGCAGCAATTTATATTATTATTAAATACGTGGCAATTTATATTATTTTTAAATACGCGGCAATTTATATTATTTTTAAATACGCGGCAATTTATATTATTTTTAAATACGCAGCAATTTATATTATTATTAAATACGCGGCAATTTATATTATTTTTAAATACGCAGCAATTTAATTATCATTAAATACGCGGCAATTTATATTATTTTTAAATACGCGGCAATTTATATTATTTTTAAATACGCAGCAATTTATATTATTATTAAATACGCGGCAATTTATATTATTTTTAAATACGGCAATTCTCATTATTATTAAAATACGCGGCAATTTATATTATTTTTAAAGACGCGGCAATTTATATTATTTTTAAATACGCGGCAATTTATATTATTTTCTTAAATACGTAGCAATTTATATTATTATTAAATACGCGGCAATTTATATTATTTTTAAATACGCAGCAATTTATATTATTATTAAATACGCGGCAATTTATATTATTTTAAATACGCGGCAATTTATATTATTTTTAAATACGCAGTAATTTATATTATTATTAAATACGCGTGGCAATTTATATTATTTTTAAATACGCGGCAATTTATATTATCATTAAATACGCGGCAATTTATATTATTTTTAAATACGCGGCAATTTATATTATTTTTAAATACGCAGCAATTTATATTATTATTAAATACGCGGCAATTTATATTATTTTTAAATACGCAAAAATTTATATTATTATTAAATACGCGGCAATTTATATTATTTTTAAATACGCAGCAATTTATATTATTATTAAATACGCGGCAATTTATATTATTTTTAAATACGCAGTAATTTATATTATTATTAAATACGCGGCAATTTATATTATTTTTAAATACGCAGCAATTATATTATTATTAAATACGCGGCAATTTATATATTATTTTTTAAATACGCGGCAATTTATATTATTTTTAAATACGCAGCAATTTATATTATTATTAAATACGCGGCAATTTATATTATTATTAAATACGCAGCAATTTATATTATTATTAAATACGCGGCAATTTATATTATTAATAAATACGCGGCAATTTATATTATTTTTAAATACGCGCAATTTATATTATTATTAAATAATACGCGGCAATTCTATATTATTATTAAATACGCGGCAATTTATATTATTATTAAATACGCAATTTATATTATTTTTAAATACGCGGCAATTTATATTATTTTTAAATACGCAGTAATTTATATTATTATTAAATACGCGGCAATTTATATTATTAATAAATACGCAGCACTATATTATTATTAAATACGCGGCAATTTATATTATTATTAAATACGCGGCAATTTATATTATTTTTAAATACGCAGTAATTTATAATATTATTAAATACGCGTGCAATTCTTATATTATTTTTAAATACGCAGCAATTTATATTATTATTAAATACGCGGCAATTTATATTATTTTTAAATACGCGGCAATTTATAATATTTCTTTTTTAAATACGCAGCAATTTATATTATTATTAAATACGCGGCAATTTATATTATTATTAAATACGCAGCAATTTATATTATTATTAAATAATAAATAGCGGCAATTTATATTATTATTAAATACGCGGCAATTTATATTATTTTTAAATACGCGGTAATTTATATTATTATTAAATACGCGGCAATTTATATTATTAAATACGCGGCACCTATATTATTTTTAAATACGCGGCAATTTATATTATTTTTAAATACGCAGTAATTTATATTATTATAAAATACGCGGCAATTTATATTATTTTTAAATACGCGGTAATTTATATTATTTTTAAATACGCAGCAATTTTATATTATTATAAAATACGTAGCAATTTATATTATTATTAAATACGCGGTAATTTATATTATTTTTAAATACGCAGTAATTTATATTATTATTAAATACTAGGCAATTTATATATTATTTTTAAATACGCAGTAATTTATATTATTATAAAATACGCGGCAATTTATATTATTTTTAAATACGCGGCAATTTATATTATTTTTAAATACGCAGCACTTATATTATTATAAAATACGCAGCAATTTATATTATTATTAAATACGGTAATTTATATTATTTTTAAATACGCAGTGCACTTGTATTATTATTAAATACTAGGCAATTTATATTATTTTTAAATACGCAGTAATTTATATTATTATAAAATACGCGGCAATTTATATTATTTTTAAATACGCGGCAATTTATATTATTTTTAAATACGCAGCAATTTATATTATTATAAAAATACGCAGCAATTTATATTATTATTAAATACGTTAATTTATATTATTTTTTAAATACGCAGTAATTTATATTATTATTAAATACTAGGCAATTTTATATTATTTTTAAATACGCAGTAATTTATATTATTATTAAATACGCGGCAATTTATATTATTTTTAAATACGCAGCAATTTATATTATTATAAAATACGCCGTAATTTATATTATTTATAAATACGCGGCAATTCTTATATTATTTTTAAATACGCAGCAATTTATATTATTTTTAAATACGCGGCAAATTTATATTATTATTAAATACGCGGCAATTTATATTATTATAAAATACGCGGCAATTTATATTATTTATAAATACGCGGCAATTTATATTATTTTTAAATACGCAGCAATTTATATTATTTTTAAATACGCGGCAATTTATATTATTATTAAATACGCGGCAATTTATATTATTATAAAATACGCTGCAATTTATATTATTTATAAATACGCGGCAATTTATATTATTTTTAAATACGCAGCAATTTATATTATTTTTAAATACGCGGCAATTTATATTATTATAAAATACGCCGTAATTTATATTATTTATAAATACGCGGCAATTTATATTATTTTTAAATACGCAGTAATTTATATTATTATAAAATACGCTGCAATTTATATTATTTATAAATACGCGGCAATTTATATTATTTTTAAATACGCAGCAATTTATATTATTTTTAAATACGCGGCAATTTATATTATTATTAAATACGCGGCAATTTATATTATTATAAAATACGCTGCAATTTATATTATTTATAAATACGCGGCAATTTATATTATTTTTAAATACGCAAATTTCATATTATTTTAAATACGCGGCAATTTATATTATTTTTAAATACGCAGTAATTTATATTATTTTTAAATACGCAGTAATTTATATTATTATTAAATACGCGGCAATTTATATTATTTTTAAATACGTGGCAATTTATATTATTTTTAAATACGCAGTAATTAATATTATTCTTAAATACGCGGCAATTTATATTATTTTTAAATACGCAGCAATTTATATTATTATTAAATACGCGGCAATTTATATTATTTTTAAATATGCAGTAATTTATATTATTATTAAATACGCGTAATTTATATTATTTTTAAATACGCAGCAATTTATATTATTATTAAATACGCGGCAATTTATATTATTTTTAAATACGTTACAATTTATATTATTATTAAATACGCGGCAATTTATATTATTTTTAAATACGCAGCAATTTATATTATTATTAATACGCGGAAATTTATATTATTTAAATACGCGGCAATTTATATTCTTATTAAATACGCGGCAATTTATATTATTTTTGAAGCATAAAAGTAATTTATATCATTATTAAATACGCGGCAATTTATATTATTTTTAAATACGCGGCAATTTATATTATTATTAAATACGCGGCAATTTATATTATTTTTAAATACGCAGCAATTTATATTATTATTAAATACGCGGCAATTTATATTATTTTCTAAACATTACAATTTATATTAATATTAAATACGCGGCAATTTATATTATTTTTAAATACGCGGCATTTATATTATTTTTAAATACAGTATAATTTATATTATTATTAAATACGCACTTATATTATTATTAAATACGCGGCAATTTATATTATTATTAAATACGGCGTGCAATTTATATTATTATTAAATACGCGGCAATTTATATTATTTTTAAATACGCAGCAATTTATATTATTATTAAATACGCAGCAATTTATATTATTATTAAATACGCGGCAATTTATATTATTATTAAATACGCGGCAATTTATATTATTATTAAATACGCGGCAATTTATATTATTTTTAAATACGCAGCAATTTATATTATTATTAAATACGCAGCAATTTATATTATTATTAAATACGCGGCAATTTATATTATTTTTAAATACGCAGCAATTTATATTATTATTAAATACGCAGCAATTTATATTATTATTAAGTTTACGCAATTATATTATTTTTAAATACGCAGCAATTTATATTATTATTAAATACGCAGTAATTTATATTATTATTAAATACGCGGCAATTTATATTATTATTAAATACGCGGCAATTTATATTATTATTAAATACGCGGCAATTTATATTATTTTTAAACATACGCAGCAATTTATATTATTATTAAATACGCAGCAATTTATATTATTAAATACGCGGCAATTTATATTATTTTTAAATACGCAGCAATTTATATTATTAAATACGCGGCAATTTATATTATTTTTAAATACGCAGCAATTTATATTATTATTAAATACGTTATAATTTATATTATTTTTAAATACGCAGCAATTTATATTATTATTAAATATTAAAAAGTAATTTATATTATTATTAAATACGCGGCAATTTATATTATTTTTAAATACGCAGCAATTTATATTATTATTAAATACGCAGCAATTTATATTATTATTAAATACGCGGCAATTCTATATTATTATTAAATACGCGGCGGGTTTTATATTATTTTTAACATGCAGTAATTTATATTATTTTTAAATACGCGGCAATTTATATTATTATTAAATACGCAGCAATTTATATTATTATTAAATACGCGTAAATTTATATTATTATTAAATACGCGGCAATTTATATTATTATTAAATACGCAGCAATTTATATTATTATTAAATACGCGGCAATTTATATTATTTTTAAATACGCGGCAATTTATATTATTATTAAATACGCAGCATAATTTATATTATTATTAAATACGCGGCAATTTATATTATTTTTAAATACGCAGCAATTTATATTATTATTAAATACGCAGCAATTTATATTATTATTAAATACGCAGCAATTTATATTATTATTAAATACGCGGCAATTTATATTATTATTAAATACGCGGCAATTTATATTATTTTTAAATACGCAGCAATTTATATTATTTTTAAATACGCGGCAATTTATATTATTATTAAATACGCAGTAATTTATATTATTATTAAATACGCGGCAATTTATATTATTATTAAATACGCGGCAATTTATATTATTATTAAATACGCGGCAATTTATATTATTATTAAATACGCGGCAATTTATATTATTTTTAAATACGCAGCAATTTATATTATTATTAAATACGCAGCAA
This sequence comes from Ascarosepion bandense, assembly GCA_037127315.1. NCBI lineage: Eukaryota > Metazoa > Mollusca > Cephalopoda > Sepiida > Sepiidae > Ascarosepion > Ascarosepion bandense. Next base: position 6,640 of record JBBBDQ010014839.1, read on the forward strand.
TTTATAATATTATTAAATACGCGGCAATTTATATTATTTTTAAATACGCAGCAATTTATATTATTATTAAATACGCGGCAATTTATATTATTTTTAAATACGCAGCAATTTATATTATTATTAAATACGCGGTAATTTATATTATTTTTAAATACGCAGCAATTTATATTATTATTAAATACGCAGCAATTTATATTATTATTAAATACGCGGCAATTTATATTATTTTTAAATACGCAGCAATTTATATTATTATTAAATACGCAATTTATATTATTATTAAATACGCAGCAATTTATATTATTATTAAATACGCGGCAATTTATATTATTTTTAAATACGCAGCAATTTATATTATTTTTAAATACGCGGCAATTTATATTATTAAATACGCAGCAATTTATATTATTATTAAATACGCGGCAATTTATATTATTATTAAATACGCGGCAATTTATATTATTATTAAATACGCAGCAATTTATATTATTATTAAATATTACGGCAATTTATATTATTTTTAAATACGCAGCACTTATATTATTATTAAATACGCAGCAATTTATATTATTATTAAATACGCGGCAATTTATATTATTTTTAAATACGCAGCAATTTATATTATTATTAAATACGCAGCAATTTATATTATTATTAAATACGCGGCAATTTATATTATTATTAAATACGCGGCAATTTATATTATTATTAAAATACGCAGCAATTTATATTATTATTAAATACGCGGCAATTTATATTATTTTTAAATACGCAGCAATTTATATTATTAATTAAATACGCAGCAATTTATATTATTATTAAATATTATGCAATTTATATTATTTTTAAATACGCAGCAATTTATATTATTATTAAATACGCAGCAATTTATATTATTATTAAATACGCGGCAATTTATATTATTTTTAAATACGCAGCAATTTATATTATTATTAAATACGCGGCAATTTATATTATTTTTAAATACGCAGCAATTTATATTATTATTAAATACGCAGCAATTTATATTATTATTAAATACGCGGTAATTTATATTATTTTTAAATACGCATGAATTTATATTATTATTAAATACGCGGCAATTTATATTATTTTTAAATACGTACAATTTATATTATTATTAAATACGCGGCAATTTATATTATTTTTAAATACGCAGCAATTTATATTATTAAATACGCAGTAATTTATATTATTATTAAATACGCGGCAATTTATATTATTTTTAAATACGCAGCAATTCTATATTATTATTAAATACGCAGCAATTTATATTATTATTAAATACGCGGCAATTTATATTATTTTTAACGCAGCAATTTATATTATTATTAAATACGCAGCAATTTATATTATTATTAAATACGCGGCAATTTATATTATTTTTAAATACGCAATTTATATTATTTTTAAATACGGCAATTTATATTATTATTAAATACGTAGCAATTTATATTATTATTAAATACGCGGCAATTTATATTATTATTAAATACGCGGCAATTTATATTATTATTAAATACGCAGCAATTTATATTATTATTAAATACGCGGCAATTTATATTATTATTAAATACGCAGCACTTATATTATTATTAAATACGCAGCAATTTATATTATTATTAAATACACGGCAATTTATATTATTTTTAAATACGCAGCAATTTATATTATTATTAAATACGCGGCAATTTATATTATTATTAAATACGCGGCAATTTATATTATTTCTTAAAATACGCAGCAATTCTATATTATTATTAAATACGCAGCAATTTATATTATTATTAAACACGCGGCAATTTATATTATTTTTAAATACGCAGTAATTTATATTATTATTAAATACGCAGCAATTTATATTATTATTAAATACGCAGCAATTTATATTATTTTTAAATACGCAGCAATTTATATTATTATTAAATACGCGGCAATTTATATTATTATTAAATACGCGGTAATTTATATTATTATTAAATACGCGGCAATTTATATTATTATTAAATACGCAGCAATTTATATTATTATTAAATACGCGGCAATTTATATTATTATTAAATACGCGGCAATTTATATTATTTTTAAATACGCAGCAATTTATATTATTATTAAATACGCAGCAATTTATATTATTATTAAATACGCAGCAATTTATATTATTTTTAAATACGCAGCAATTTATATTATTTTTAAATACGCAGCAATTTATATTATTATTAAATACGCAGTAATTTATATTATTAGATAAATACGCAGTAATTTATATTATTATTAAATACGCAGCAATTTATATTATTATTAATACGCAGCAATTTATATTATTATTAAATACACGGCAATTTATATTATTTTTAAATACGCAGCAATTTATATTATTATTAAATACACGGCAATTATATTATTTTTAAATACGCAGCAATTTATATTATTATTAAATACGCGGCAATTTATATTATTATTAAATACGCGGCAATTTATATTATTTTTAAATACGCAGCAATTTATATTATTATTAAATACGCAGCAATTTATATTATTATTAAATACGCGGCAATTTATATTATTTTTAAATACGCAGTAATTTATATTATTATTAAATACGCAGTAATTTATATTATTATTAAATACGCGGCAATTTATATTATTATTAAATACGCAGCAATTTATATTATTATTAAATACGCGGCAATTTATATTATTATTAAATACGCGGCAATTTATATTATTTTTAAATACGCAGCAATTTATATTATTATTAAATACGCAGCAATTTATATTATTATTAAATACGCAGCAATTTATATTATTTTTAAATACGCAGCAATTTATATTATTTTTAAATACGCAGTAATTTATATTATTATTAAATACGCGGCAATTTATATTATTATTAAATACGCAGTAATTTATATTATTATTAATACGCGGCAATTTATATTATTATTAAATACGCGGCAATTTATATTATTTTTAAATACGCAGCAATTTATATTATTATTAAATACGCAGCAATTTATATTATTATTAAATACGCGGCAATTTATATTATTTTTAAATACGCAGCACTTATATTATTATTAAATACGCAGCAATTTATATTATTATTAAATACGCAGCAATTTATATTATTATTAAATACGCGGTAATTTATATTATTATTAAATACGCGGCAATTTATATTATTTTTAAATACGCAGCATAATTTATATTATTATTAAATACGCAGCAATTTATATTATTATTAAATACGCGGCAATTTATATTATTTTTAAATACGCAGCAATTTATATTATTATTAAATACGCAGCAATTTATATTATTATTAAATACGCGGCACGGAGTATTATTATTAAATACGCAGCAATTTATATTATTATTAAATACGCGTATTCTATATTATTATTAAATACGCGGCAATTTATATTATTTTTAAATACGCAGCAATTTATATTATTATTAAATACGAAATAATTTATATTATTATTAAATACGCAGCAATTTATATTATTTTTAAATACGCAGCAATTTATATTATTTTTAAATACGCAGCAATTTATATTATTATTAAATACGCGGCAATTTATATTATTAAATACGCAGCAATTTATATTATTATTAAATACGCGGCAATTTATATTATTATTAATACGGCAATTTATATTATTATTAAATACGCAGCAATTTATATTATTATTACGCGGCAATTTATATTATTATTAAATACGCGGCAATTTATATTATTTTTAAATACGCACTTATATTATTATTAAATACGCAGCAATTTATATTATTAAATACGCGGCAATTTATATTATTATTAAATACGCGGCAATTTATATTATTTTAAATACGCAGCAATTTATACGGTTATTAAATACGCAGCAATTTATATTATTATTAAATACGCAGCAATTTATATTATTTTTAAATACGCAGCAATTTATATTATTTTTAAATACGCAGCAATTTATATTATTATTAAATACGCGGCAATTTATATTATTATTAAATACGCAGCAATTTATATTATTATTAAATACGCGGCAATTTATATTATTATTAAATACGCAGCAATTTATATTATTATTAAATACGCAGCAATTTATATTATTATTAAATACGCGGCAATTTATATTATTATTAAATACGCAGCAATTTATATTATTATTAAATACGCAGCAATTTATATTATTATTAAATACGCGGCAATTTATATTATTATTAAATACGCAGCAATTTATATTATTATTAAATACGCAGCAATTTATATTATTATTAAATACGCGGCAATTTATATTATTATTAAATACGCAGCAATTTATATTATTATTAAATACGCAGCAATTTATATTATTATTAAATACGCGGCAATTTATATTATTATTAAATACGCAGCAATTTATATTATTATTAAATACGCAGCAATTTATATTATTATTAAATACGCAGCAATTTATATTATTATTAAATACGCAGCAATTTATATTATTATTAAATACGCGGCAATTTATATTATTATTAAATACGCGGCAATTTATATTATTATTAAATACGCAGCAATTTATATTATTATTAAATACGCGGCAATTTATATTATTATTAAATACGCAGCAATTTATATTATTATTAAATACGCAGCAATTTATATTATTATTAAATACGCGGCAATTTATATTATTATTAAATACGCGGCAATTTATATTATTATTAAATACGCAGCAATTTATATTATTATTAAATACGCAGCAATTTATATTATTATTAAATACACGGCAATTTATATTATTATTAAATACGCAATTTATATTATTATTAAATACGCGGCAATTTATATTATTATTAAATACGCGGCAATTTATATTATTATTAAATACGCGGCAATTTATATTATTATTAAATACGCGGCAATTTATATTATTTTTAAATACGCAGCAATTTATATTATTATTAAATACGCAGCAATTTATATTATTATTAAATACGCAGCAATTTATATTATTTTTAAATACGCAGCAATTTATATTATTTTTAAATACGCAGCAATTTATATTATTATTAAATACGCGGTAATTTATATTATTATTAAATACGCAGCAATTTATATTATTATTAAATACGCGGCAATTTATATTATTATTAAATACGCAGCAATTTATATTATTTTTAAATACGCAGTATAATTTATAGCTACTAAATACGCAGCAATTTATATTATTATTAAATACGCGGCAATTTATATTATTAATAAATACGCAGCAATTTATATTATTATTAAATACGCGGCAATTTATATTATTATTAAATACGCAATTTATATTATTATTAAATACGCAGCAATTTATATTATTATTAAATACGCGGCAATTTATATTATTATTAAATACGCAGCAATTTATATTATTATTAAATACGCGGCAATTTATATTATTATTAAATACGCGGCAATTTATATTATTTTTAAATACGGTACTTATATTATTATTAAATACGCAATTTATATTATTATTAAATACGCAGCAATTTATATTATTTTTAAATACGCAGCAATTTATATTATTTTTAAATACGCAATTTTATTATTATTAAATACGCGGCAATTTATATTATTATTAAATACGCAGCAATTTATATTATTATAAATACGCGGCAATTTATATTATTATTAAATACGCAGCAATTTATATTATTATTAAATACGCAGCAATTTATATTATTATTAAATACGCGGCAATTTATATTATTATTAAATACGCGGCAATTTATATTATTATTAAATACGCGGCAATTTATATTATTATTAAATACGCGGTAATTTATATTATTATTAAATACGCGGCAATTTATATTATTATTAAATACGGCAGCAATTTATATTATTATTAAATACGCAGCAATTTATATTATTATTAAATACGCGGCAATTTATATTATTATTAAATACGCGCAATTTATATTATTATTAAATACGCGGCAATTTATATTATTATTAAATACGCAGCAATTTATATTATTATTAAATACGCGGCAATTTATATTATTATTAAATACGCAGCAATTTATATTATTATTAAATACGCAGCAATTTATATTATTATTAAATACGCGGCAATTTATATTATTATTTAAATACGCGGCAATTTATATTATTATTAAATACGCGGCAATTTATATTATTATTAAATACGCAGCAATTTATATTATTATTAAATACGCAGCAATTTATATTATTATTAAATACGCGGCATCAGGTAGGCTATTATTAAATACGCGGCAATTTATATTATTATTAAATACGCGGCAATTTATATTATTATTAAATACGCAGTAATTTATATTATTATTAAATACGCGGCAATTTATATTATTAAATACGCAGCAATTTATATTATTATTAAATACGCAGCAATTCTTATATTATTATTAAATACGCGGCAATTTATATTATTATTAAATACGCGGCAATTTATATTATTATTAAATACGCAGCAATTTATATTATTATTAAATACGCGGTAATTTATATTATTATTAAATACGCGGCAATTTATATTATTATTAAATACGCGGCAATTTATATTATTATTAAATACGCGGCAATTTATATTATTATTAAATACGCGGCAATTTATATTATTATTAAATACGCGGCAATTTATATTATTATTAAATACGCAGCAATTTATATTATTATTAAATACGCGGCAATTTATATTATTATTAAATACGCGGCAATTTATATTATTATTAAATACGCGTAAATTATATTATTATTAAATACGCGGCAATTTATATTATTATTAAATACGCGGCAATTTATATTATTATTAAATACGCGGCAATTTATATTATTATTAAATACGCGGTGCAATTTATATTATTATTAAATACGCAGCAATTTATATTATTATTAAATACGCGGCAATTTATATTATTATTAAATACGCAGCAATTTATATTATTATTAAATACGCAGCAATTTATATTATTATTAAATACGCGGCAATTTATATTATTAATAAATACGCGGCAATTTATATTATTATTAAATACGCGCAGCAATTTATATTATTATTAAATACGGCAATTTATATTATTATTAAATACGTACAGCAATTTATATTATTATTAAATACGCGGCAATTTATATTATTATTAAATACGCGGCAATTTATATTATTATTAAATACGCGGCAATTTATATTATTATTAAATACGCAGCAATTTATATTATTATTAAATACGCAGCAATTTATATTATTATTAAATACGCAGCAATTTATATTATTATTAAATACGCGGCAATTTATATTATTATTAAATACGCGGTAATTTATATTATTATTAAATACGCGGTAATTTATATTATTATTAAATACGCAGCAATTTATATTATTATTAAATACGCGGCAATTTATATTATTATTAAATACGCAGCAATTTATATTATTATTAAATACGCAGCAATTTATATTATTATTAATACGCGGCAATTTATATTATTATTAAATACGCGGCAATTTATATTATTATTAAATACGCGTTAATTTATATTATTATTAAATACGCAGCAATTTATATTATTATTAAATACGCAGCAATTTATATTATTATTAAATACGCGGCAATTTATATTATTATTAAATACGCGGCAATTTATATTATTATTAAATACGCGGCAATTTATATTATTATTAAATACGCGGCAATTTATATTATTATTAAATACGCAGCAATTTATATTATTATTAAATACGCAGCAATTTATATTATTATTAAATACGCGGCAATTTATAATATTATTAAATACGCGGCAATTTATATTATTATTAAATACGCAGCAATTTATATTATTATTAAATACGCAGCAATTTATATTATTATTAAATACGCGGCAATTTATATTATTATTAAATACGCAGCAATTTATATTATTATTAAATACGCAGCAATTTATATTATTATTAAATATGGCAATTTATATTATTATTAAATACGCAGCAATTTATATTATTATTAAATACGCGGTAATTTATATTATTATTAAATACGCAGCAATTTATATTATTATTAAATACGCAGCAATTTATAATATTATTAAATACGCGGCAATTTATATTATTATTAAATACGCGGCAATTTATATTATTATTAAATACGCGGCAATTTATATTATTATTAAATACGCGGCAATTTATATTATTATTAAATACGCGGCAATTTATATTATTATTAAATACGCAGCAATTTATATTATTATTAAATACGCAGCAATTTATATTATTATTAAATACGCGGCAATTTATATTATTATTAAATACGCAGCAATTTATATTATTATTAAATACGCGGCAATTTATATTATTATTAAATACGTATAATTTATATTATTATTAAATACGCAGCAATTTATATTATTATTAAATACGCGGCAATTTATATTATTATTAAATACGCGCAATTTATATTATTATTAAATACGCAGCAATTTATATTATTATTAAATACGCGGCAATTTATATTATTATTAAATACGCAGCAATTTATATTATTATTAAATACGCAGCAATTTATATTATTATTAAATACGCGGCAATTTATATTATTATTAAATACGCAGCAATTTATATTATTATTAAATACGCGGCAATTTATATTATTATTAAATACGCAGCAATTTATATTATTATTAAATACGCAGCAATTTATATTATTATTAAATACGCGGCAATTTATATTATTATTAAATACGCGGCAATTTATATTATTATTAAATACGCGCAATTTATATTATTTTTAAATACGCAGCAATTTATATTATTATTATTAAATACGCAGCAATTTATATTATTATTAAATACGCGGCAATTTATATTATTATTAAATACGCGGCAATTTATATTATTTTTAAATACGCGGCAATTTATATTATTATTAAATACGCGGCAATTTATATTATTATTAAATACGTTATAATTTATATTATTATTAAATACGCAGCAATTTATATTATTATTAAATACGCAGCAATTTATATTATTTTTAAATACGCAGCAATTTATATTATTTTTAAATACGCAGCAATTTATATTATTATTAAATACGCGGCAATTTATATTATTATTAAATACGCAGCAATTTATATTATTATTAAATACGCGGCAATTTATATTATTATTAAATACGCAGCAATTTATATTATTATTAAATACGCAGCAATTTATATTATTATTAAATACGCGGCAATTTATATTATTATTAAATACGCGGCACTTATATTATTATTAAATACGCAGCAATTTATATTATTATTAAATACGCGGCAATTTATATTATTATTAAATACGCGGCAATTTATATTATTATTAAATACGCGGCAATTTATATTATTAAATACGCGGCAATTTATATTATTATTAAATACGCGGCAATTTATATTATTATTAAATACGCGGCAATTTATATTATTATTAAATACGCGGCAATTTATATTATTATTAAATACGCAGCAATTTATATTATTATTAAATACGCGGCAATTTATATTATTATTAAATACGCAGCAATTTATATTATTATTAAATACGCGGCAATTTATATTATTATTAAATACGTAAAATTATATTATTATTAAATACGCGGCAATTTATATTATTATTAAATACGCGGCAATTTATATTATTATTAAATACGCGGCAATTTATATTATTATTAAATACGCAGCAATTTATATTATTATTAAATACGCAGCAATTTATATTATTATTTTTAAATACGCAGTAATTATATTATTTTTAAATACGCAGCAATTTATATTATTATTAAATACGCGGCAATTTATATTATTATTAAATACGCAGCAATTTATATTATTAAATACGCGGCAATTTATATTATTATTAAATACGCAGTAATTTATATTATTATTATTAAATACGCAGCAATTTATATTATTATTAAATACGCGGCAATTTATATTATTATTAATACGCGGCAATTTATATTATTATTAAATACGCGGCAATTTATATTATTATTAAATACGCGGCAATTTATATTATTATTAAATACGCGGCAATTTATATTATTATTAAATACGCGGCAATTTATATTATTATTAAATACGCGGCAATTTATATTATTATTAAATACGCGGTAATTTATATTATTATTAAATACGCGGCAATTTATATTATTATTAAATATGGCAATTTATATTATTATTAAATACGCAGCAATTTATATTATTATTAAATACGCAGCAATTTATATTATTATTAAATACGCGGCAATTTATATTATTATTAAATACGCGGCAATTTATATTATTATTTAAATACGCGTAAAATTTATATTATTATTAAATACGCAGCAATTTATATTATTATTAAATACGCGGCAATTTATATTATTATTAAATACGCGGCAATTTATATTATTATTAAATACGCGGCAATTTATATTATTATTAAATACGCGGCAATTTATATTATTATTAAATAATAGCGGGTAATTTATATTATTATTAAATACGCAGCAATTTATATTATTATTAAATACGCAGCAATTTATATTATTATTAAATACGCGCAATTTATATTATTAAATACGCAGCAATTTATATTATTATTAAATACGCGGCAATTTATATTATTATTAAATACGCAGCAATTTATATTATTATTAAATACGCAGCAATTTATATTATTATTAAATACGCGGCAATTTATATTATTATTAAATACGCGGCAATTTATATTATTATTAAATACGCGGCAAATTTATATTATTATTAAATACGCGGCAATTTATATTATTATTAAATACGCGGCAATTTATATTATTATTAAATACGCAGCAATTTATATTATTATTAAATACGCAGCAATTTATATTATTATTAAATACGCGGCAATTTATATTATTATTAAATACGCAGCAATTTATATTATTATTAAATACGCAGCAATTTATATTATTATTAAATACGCGGCAATTTATATTATTATTAAATACGCGGCAATTTATATTATTAAATACGCAGCAATTTATATTATTATTAAATACGCGGCAATTTATATTATTATTAAATACGCAGCAATTTATATTATTATTAAATACGCAGCAATTTATATTATTATTAAATACGCGGCAATTTATATTATTATTAAATATGCAGCAATTTATATTATTATTAAATACGCGGCAATTTATATTATTATTAAATACGCAGCAATTTATATTATTATTAAATACGCAGCAATTTATATTATTATTAAATACGCGGCAATTTATATTATTATTAAATACGCGGCAATTTATATTATTATTAAATACGCGGCAATTTATATTATTTTTTAAATACGCAGCAATTTATATTATTATTAAATACGCAGCAATTTATATTATTATTAAATACGCGGCAATTTATATTATTATTAAATACGCGGCAATTTATATTATTTTTAAATACGCGGCAATTTATATTATTATTAAATACGCGGCAATTTATATTATTATTAAATACGCGGCAATTTATATTATTATTAAATACGCAGCAATTTATATTATTATTAAATACGCAGCAATTTATATTATTTTTAAATACGCAGCAATTTATATTATTTTTAAATACGCAGCAATTTATATTATTATTAAATACGCGGCAATTTATATTATTATTAAATACGCAATTTATATTATTATTAAATACGTACTTATTATTATTAAATACGCAGCAATTTATATTATTATTAAATACGCAGCAATTTATATTATTATTAAATACGCGGCAATTTATATTATTATTAAATACGCGGCAATTTATATTATTATTAAATACGCGGCAATTTATATTATTATTAAATACGCGGCAATTTATATTATTATTAAATACGCGGCAATTTATATTATTATTAAATACGCAGCAATTTATATTATTATTAAATACGCAGCAATTTATATTATTATTAAATACGCGGCAATTTATATTATTATTAAATACGCGGCAATTTATATTATTATTAAATACGCAGCAATTTATATTATTATTAAATACGCGGCAATTTATATTATTATTAAATACGCGGCAATTTATATTATTATTAAATACGCGGCAATTTATATTATTATTAAATACGCAGTAATTTATATTATTATTAAATACGCAGCAATTTATATTATTATTAAATACGCAGCAATTTATATTATTATTAAATACACGGCAATTTATATTATTTTTAAATACGCAGCAATTTATATTATTAAATACGCGGCAATTTATATTATTATTAAATACGCGGCAATTTATATTATTTTTAAATACGCGGCAATTTATATTATTATTAAATACGCGGCACGATATTATTTTTAAATACGCAGCAATTTATATTATTATTAAATACGCAGCAATTTATATTATTATTAAATACGCGGCAATTTATATTATTTTTAAATACGCAGCAATTTATATTATTATTATTAAATACGCAGCAATTTATATTATTATTAAATACGCGGCAATTTATATTATTATTAAATACGCGGCAATTTATATTATTTTTAAATACGCAGCAATTTATATTATTTTTAAATACGCGGCAATTTATATTATTATTAAATACGCAGCAATTTATATTATTTTTAAATACGGCAGTAATTTATATTATTATTAAATACGCGGCAATTTATATTATTAAATACGCAGCAATTTACATTATTATTAAATACGCGGCAATTTATATTATTTTTAAATACGCAGCAATTTATATTATTATTAAATACGCAGCAATTTATATTATTTTTAAATACGCAGCAATTTATATTATTATTAAATACACGGCAATTTATATTATTTTTAAATACGCAGCAATTTATATTATTATTAAATACGCGGCAATTTATATTATTATTAAATACGCGCAATTTATATTATTTTTAAATACGCAGCAATTTATATTATTATTAAATACGCAGCAATTTATATTATTATTAAATACGCGGCAATTTATATTATTTTTAAATACGCAGCAATTTATATTATTATTAAATACGCAATTTATATTATTATTAAATACGCGGCAATTTATATTATTTTTAAATACGCAGCAATTTATATTATTATTAAATACGCAGCAATTTATATTATTATTAAATACGCGGCAATTTATATTATTAAATACGCGGCAATTTATATTATTATTAAATACGCGGCAATTTATATTATTATTAAATACGCGGCAATTTATATTATTATTAAATACGCGGCAATTTATATTATTATTAAATACGCGGCAATTTATATTATTTTTAAATACGCAGCAATTTATATTATTTTTAAATACGCAGCAATTTATATTATTATTAAATACGCGGCAATTTATATTATTATTAAATACGCAGCAATTTATATTATTATTAAATACGCAGCAATTTATATTATTATTAAATACGCGGCAATTTATATTATTATTAAATACACGCAATTTATATTATTATTAAATACGCAGCAATTTATATTATTATTAAATACGCGGCAATTTATATTATTATTAAATACGCGGCAATTTATATTATTATTAAATACGCGGTAATTTATATTATTTTTAAATACGCAGCAATTTATATTATTTTTAAATACGCAGCAATTTATATTATTATTAAATACGCGGCAATTATATTATTATTAAATACGCAGCAATTTATATTATTATTAAATACGCAATTTATATTATTATTAAATACGCGGCAATTTATATTATTATTAAATACGCAGCAATTTATATTATTATTAAATACGCGGCAATTTATATTATTATTAAATACGCAGCAATTTATATTATTATTAAATACGCAGCAATTTATATTATTATTAAATACACGGCAAATTTATTATTTTTTAAATACGGCAATTTATATTATTATTAAATACGCGGCAATTTATATTATTATTAAATACGCGGCAATTTATATTATTTTTAAATACGCAGCAATTTATATTATTATTAAATACGCAGCAATTTATATTATTATTAAATACGCGGCAATTTATATTATTTTTAAATACGCAGCAATTTATATTATTATTAAATACGCGGCAATTTATATTATTATTAAATACGCGGCAATTTATATTATTTTTAAATACGCAGCAATTTATATTATTATTAAATACGCGGCAATTTATATTATTATTAAATACGCGGCAATTTATATTATTTTTAAATACGCAGTAATTATTATTTTTAAATACGCGGCAATTTATATTATTATTAAATACGCGGCAATTTATATTATTTTTTAAATACGCAGTAATTTATATTATTATTAAATACGCGGCAATTTATATTATTTAAATACGCAGCAATTTATATTATTATTAAATACGCAGCAATTTATATTATTATTAAATACGCGGCAATTTATATTATTTTTAAATACGCAGCACTTATATTATTATTAAATACGCAGCAATTTATATTATTATTAAATACGCGGCAATTTATATTATTTTTAAATACGCAGCAATTTATATTATTAAATACGCGGCAATTTATATTATTTTTAAATACGCAGCAATTTATATTATTATTAAATACGCAGCAATTTATATTATTATTAAATACGCGGCAATTTATATTATTTTTAAATACGCAGCAATTTATATTATTATTAAATACGCGGCAATTTATATTATTTTTAAATACGCAGCAATTTATATTATTATTAAATACGCGGCAATTTATATTATTTTTAAATACGCAGCAATTTATATTATTATTAAATACGCGGCAATTCTATATTATTTTTAAATACGCAGCAATTTATATTATTATTAAATACGCGGCAATTTATATTATTTTTAAATACGCAGCAATTTATATTATTATTAAATACGCGGCAATTTATATTATTTTTAAATACGGCATAATTTATATTATTATTAAATATGCGGCAATTGGTATTATTTTTAAATACGCAGCAATTTATATTATTATTAAATACGCGGCAATTTATATTATTTTTAAATACGCAGCAATTTATATTATTATTAAATACGCAGCAATTTATATTATTATTAAATACGCGGCAATTTATATTATTTTTAAATACGCAGCAATTTATATTATTATTAAATACGCAGCAATTTATATTATTATTAAATACGCGGCAATTTATATTATTTTTAAATACGCAGCAATTTATATTATTATTAAATACGCAGCAATTTATATTATTTTTAAATATTGCAGTAATTATATTATTATTAAATACGCGGCAATTTATATTATTTTTAAATACGCAGTAATTTATATTATTATTAAATACGCGGCAATTTATATTATTTTTAAATACGCAGCAATTTATATTATTATTAACACAGCAATTTATATTATTATTAAATACGCGCAATTTATATTATTTTTAAATACGCAGCAATTTATATTATTATTAAATACGCGGCAATTTATATTATTTTTAAATACGCAGTAATTTATATTATTATTAAAATACGCGGCAATTTATATTATTTTTAAATACGCAGCAATTTATATTATTATTAAATACGCGGCAATTTATATTATTATTAAATACGCGGCAATTTATATTATTTTTAAATACGCAGCAATTTATATTATTATTAAATACGCAGCAATTTATATTATTTTTAAATACGCGGCAATTTATATTATTATTAAATACGCGGCAATTTATATTATTATTAAATACGCGGCAATTTATATTATTTTTAAATACGCAGCAATTTATATTATTATTAAATACGCAGCAATTTTATATTATTATTAAATACGCGGCAATTTATATTATTTTTAAATACGCGGCAATTTATATTATTATTAAATACGCGGTAATTTATATTATTATTAAATACGCAGCAATTTATATTATTATTAAATACGCGGCAATTTATATTATTATTAAATACGCGGCAATTTATATTATTATTAAATACGCGGCAATTTATATTATTTTTAAATACGCAGCAATTTATATTATTATTAAATACGCGGCAATTTATATTATTTTTAAATACGCACTTATATTATTATTAAATATGCGTAATTTATATTATTTTTAAATACGCAGCAATTTATATTATTATTAAATACGCAGCAATTTATATTATTATTAAATACGCGGCAATTTATATTATTTTTAAATACGCAGCAATTTATATTATTATTAAATACGCAGCAATTTATATTATTTTTAAATACGCAGCAATTTATATTATTATTAAATACGCGGCAATTTATATTATTTTTAAATACGCAGCAATTTATATTATTATTAAATACGCGGCAATTTATATTATTTTTAAATACGCAGCAATTTATATTATTATTAAATACGCAGCAATTTATATTATTATTAAATACGCGGCAATTTATATTATTTTTAAATATGCAGCAATTTATATTATTATTAAATACGCAGCAATTTATATTATTATTAAATACGCGGCAATTTATATTATTTTTAAAATACGCAGCAATTTATATTATTATTAAATACGCAGCAATTTATATTATTATTAAATACGCGGCAATTTATATTATTTTTAAATACGCAGCAATTTATATTATTATTAAATAATACGCGGCAATTTATATTATTTTTAAATACGCGGCAATTTATATTATTATTAAATACGCGGCAATTTATATTATTATTAAATACGCGGCAATTTATATTATTTTTAAATACGCAGCAATTTATATTATTATTAAATACGCAGCAATTTATATTATTATTAAATACGCGGCAATTTATATTATTTTTAAATACGCAGCAATTTATATTATTATTAAATACGCGGCAATTTATATTATTATTAAATACGCGGCAATTTATATTATTTTTAAATACGCAGCAATTTATATTATTATTAAATACGCAGCAATTTATATTATTATTAAATACGCGGCAATTTATATTATTTTTAAATACGCAGCAATTTATATTATTATTAAATACGCAGCAATTTATATTATTATTAAATACGCGGCAATTTATATTATTTTTTAAATAGCGTAGTAATTATATTATTATTAAATATT
>JBBBDQ010014840.1:0-27804 GCA_037127315.1 Ascarosepion bandense
TATTTCTTTTTAAATTAGTGGCAATTTAAATTATTTTTTTAAATACGCAGCAATTTATATTATTATTAAATACGCGGCAATTTATATTATTTTTAAATACGCAGCAATTTATATTATTATTAAATACACGGCAATTTATATTATTTCAATACGCAGTAATTTATATTATTAAATACGCGGCAATTTATATTATTTTTAAATACGCGGCAATTTATATTATTATTAAATATAGCAATTTATATTATTTTTAAATACGCGGCAATTTATATTATTTTTAAATACATAATAATTTATATTATTTATTTTTAAATACGCGGCAATTTATATTATTTTAAATACATGACAATTTATATTATTTTTAAATACGTAATTTATATTTATTTTTTAAATACGCAGCAATTTATATTATTTTTAAATACGCGGCAATTTATATTATTTTTAAATGCGCGGCAATTTATATTGCTTTTTAAATACGCAGCAGGCATTATTATTATTATTAAATACGCGGCAATTTATATTATTTTTAAATACGCGGCAATTTATATTATTTTTAAATAAAGTAATTATATTATTATTAATACGCGGCAATTTATATTATTTTTAAATACGCGGCAATTTATATTATCATTAAATACGCGGCAATTTATATTATTTTTAAATACGCAGCAATTTATATTATTATTAAATACGCAGCAATTTATATTATTTTTAAATACGCGGCAATTTATATTATTTTTTAATGCATAAAGTAATTTATATTATTATTAAATACGCGGCAATTTATATTATTTTTAAATACGCGGCAATTTATATTATCATTAAATACGCGGCAATTTATATTATTTTTAAATACGCGGCAATTTATATTATTTTTAAATACGCAATAATTATATTATTATTAAATACGCGGCAATTTATATTAAATTTTTAAATGGCAATTTGTATTATTTTAAATACATGATAATTTATATTATTATTAAATACGGCAATTTATATTATTTTTAATACGCGGCAATTTATATTATCATTAAATACGCAATAATTTATATTATTTTTAAATACGCGGCAATTTATATTATTTTTAAATACGTAATTTATATTATTATTAAATACGCGGCAATTTATATTATTTTTAATGTAGCAATTTATATTATTATTAAATACGCGGCAATTTATATTATTTTTAAATACGTAATTTATTTATTTTTAAATACGCGGCAATTTATATTATTTTAAATACGTAATTTATATTATTATTAAATACGCGGCAATTTATATTTATTTTTAAATACGCAACCGTTTATGTTAATAATTAATACGCGGCAATTTATATTATTTTTAAATACGCGGCAATTTATATTATTTTTAAATACGTAATTTATATTATTAATAAATACGCGGCAATTTATATTATTTTTAAATACGCAGCAATTTATATTATTATTAAATACGCAGCAATTTATATTATTTTTAAATACGCGGCAATTTATATTATTTTTAAATACGCGGCAATTTATATTATTTTTAAATACGCAACGGTTATATTATTGTAAATACGCGGCAATTTATATTATTTTTAAATACGCAGCAATTTATATTATTATTAAATACGCGGCAATTTATATTATTTTTAAATACGTAACTAATTTTATATTATTTTTAAATACCTCGGTAATTTATATTATTATTAAATACGCGGCAATTTATATTATTTTTAAATGCGCGGCAATTTATATTATCATTAAATACGCGGCAATTTATATTATTTTAAAATACGCGGCAATTTATATTATTTTTAAATACGCAGCAATTTATATTATTATTAAATACGCGGCAATTTATATTATTTTTAAATACACAGCAATTTATATTATTATTAGTACGGCAATTTATATTATTTTAAATACGCAGCAATTTATATTATTATTAAATACGCGGCAATTTATATTATTTTTAAATACGCAGTAATTTATATTATTATTAAATACGCGGCAATTTATATTATTTAAATACGCAGCAATTATATTATTATTAAATACTTGCGGCAATTTATATTATTTTTAAATACACGCGGCAATTTATATTATTTTTAAATACGCAGCAATTTATATTATTAAATACGCGGCAATTTATATTATTATTAAATACGCAGCAATTTATATTATTCTTTAAATACGCGGCAATTTATATTATTATTAAATACGCGGCAATTTATATTATTTTTAAATACGCGGCAATTTATATTATTATTAAATACGCGGCAATTTATATTATTATTATTAAATACGCGGCAATTTATATTATTATTAAATACATGACGATTTATATTATTTTTTAAATACGCGGCAATTTATATTATTTTTAAATACGCAGTAATTTATATTATTATTAAATACGCGGCAATTTATATTATTATTAAATACGCAGCAATTTATATTATTATTAAATACGCGGCAATTTATATTATTATTAAATACGCGGCAATTTATATTATTTTTAAATACGCAGTAATTTATATTATTATTAAATACGCGGCAATTTATATTATTTTTAAATACGCAGCAATTTATATTATTATTAAATACGCGGCAATTTATATTATTTTTAAATACGCGGCAATTTATATTATTTTTAAATACGCAGCAATTTATATTATTATTAAATACGCGGCAATTTATATTATTATTAAATACGCAGCAATTTATATTATTATTAAATACGCGGCAATTTATATTATTATTAAATACGCGGCAATTTATATTATTTTTAAATACGCGGCAATTTATATTATTATTAAATACGCGGCAATTTATATTATTATTAAATACGCGGCAATTTATATTATTTTTAAATACGCGGCAATTTATATTATTTTTAAATACGCAGTAATTTATATTATTATAAAATACGCGGCAATTTATATTATTTTTAAATACGCGACAATTCCTTTATTTTTTAAATATATAACCAATTATATTATTATAATGCAGCAATTTATATTATTATTAAATACGCGGTAATTTATATTATTTTTAAATACGCAGTAATTTATATTATTATAAATACTAGTAATTTATATTATTTTTTAAATACGCAGTAATTTATATTATTAAAATACGCGGCAATTTATATTATTTTTAAATACGCGGCAATTTATATTATTTTTAAATACGCAGCAATTTATATTATTATAAAATACGCAGCAATTTATATTATTATTAAATACGCGGTAATTTATATTATTTTTAAATACGCAGTAATTTATATTATTATTAAATACTAGGCAATTTATATTATTTTTTAAATCGCAGTAATTTATATTATTATAAAATATGGCAATTTATATTATTTTTAAATACGCGGCAATTTATATTATTTTTAAATACGCAATAATTTATATTATTATAAAATACGCAGCAATTTATATTATTATTAAATACGCGGTAATTTATATTATTTTTAAATACGCAGTAATTTATATTATTATTAAATACTAGGCAATTTATATTATTTTTAAATACGCAGTAATTTATATTATTATTAAATACGCGGCAATTTATATTATTTTAAATACGCAGCAATTTATATTATTATAAAATACGCTGCAATTTATATTATTTATAAATACACGGCAATTTATATTGTTTAAATACATGACAATTTATATTATTTTTTAAATACGCGGCAATTTATATTATTATTAAATACGCGGCAATTTATATTATTATAAAATACGCAGCTTTAATTTTATATTATTTATAAATACGCGGCAATTTATATTATTTTTAAATACGCAGCAATTTATATTATTTTTAATGGCAATTTATATTGTTATTAAATACGCGGCAATTTATATTATTATAAAATACGCTGCAATTTATACTATTTATAAATACGCGGCAATTTATTATTTTTAAATACGCAGCAATTTATATTATTTTTAAATACGCGGCAATTTATATTATTATAAGATACGCTGCAATTTATATTGTTATAATACGCGGCAATTTATATTATTTTTAAATACGCAGCAATTTATATTATTATAAAATACTGCGCTGCAATTTATATTATTTATAAATACGCGGCAATTTATATTATTTTTAAATACGCAGCAATTTATATTATTTTTAAATACGCGGCAATTTGCTGTATTATTCAATACGCGGCAATTATTAACAAATACGCCGCAATTTCTATTGTTGTTGTGACAGTTTATTATTATTGTTTTTTAAATGCCAGCGTTTTATACTCTTTACAATATGGCTGATTATATTATTTTTTAAATGCTCAGCATTATATTGCTTTTTAAATGCTTGCCAGTAGCGTTCATCGCCCAATTTATTAAGTACGTAATTTATGTATTTTTAAAATGCGGCAAATTTATAACATTTTAAATACACGCAGATGTTAACATTATTCTTAAACCGCAGCAGTTGCTTATTTTTAAATACATATTAATTTATATTATTATTAAATACGCGGCAATTTATATTATTTTTAAATATGCAGTAATTTATATTATTATTAAATACGCGGCAATTTATATTATTTTTAAATACGCAGCAATTTATATTATTATGCGCGGCAATTTATATTATTTTTAAATACGCGGCAATTTATATTATTATTAAATACGCGGCAATTTATATTATTTTTAAATACGCAGCAATTTATATTATTATTAAATACGCGGAAATTTATATTATTTTTAAATACGCGGCAATTTATATTCTTATTAATACGCGGCAATTTATATTATTTTTAAATACGCAGCAATTTATATCATTATTAAATACGCGGCAATTTATATTATTTTTAAATACGCGTATTCTATTGTGTATTAAATACGCGGCAATTTATATTATTTTTTAATACGCTTAATTTATATTATTAATCAATACGCGGCAATTTATATTATTTTCAAATACGCAGCAATTTATATTAATATTAAATACGCGGCAATTTATATTATTTTTAAATACGCGGCATTTGCTGTTTTTAAATACGCGGCAATTTATATTATTTTTAAATACGCAGTAATTTATATTATCATTAAATACGCGGCATGTATATTATTATTAAATACGCGGCAATTTATATTATTTTTTTAAATACGCGGCATTTATATTATTTTTTTAAATACGCAGCAATTTATATTTATTTTTAAATACGCGGCTATTTATATTATTATTAAATACGCGGCAATTTATATTATTTTTAAATATGCGGCAATTTATATTATTTTAAAAATACGCGGCAATATTATGCTATTTTTTAAATACGCGGCAATTTATATTATTTTTAAATACGCAGCAATTTATATTATTTTTAAATACGCGGCAATTTATATTATTTTAAATATGCGGCAATTTATATTATTTTTAAATACGCGGCAATTTATATTATTTTTAAACACGCAGCAATTTATATTATTATTAAATACGCGGCGTTTATATTATTTTTAAATACGCAGCAATTTATATTATTTTTAAATACGCGGCAATTTATATTATTTTTAAATATGCGGCAATTTATATTATTTTTAAATACGCGGCATACATATTATTTTTAATAACCATTATATTATTATTAAATACGCGGCAATTTATATTATTTTTAAATACGCAGCAATTTATATTATTTTTAAATACGCAGCAATTTATATTATTTTAAAATATATTAATTTATATTATTATAAATTACGCGGCAATTTATATTATTTTTAATACGCGGCAATTTATATTATTTTTTTAAATACGCAGCAATTTATATCTTATTATAAAAAACGCGGCAATTTATATTATTTTTAAATACGCGGCCATTTATATTATTTTTACAATACGCAGTAATTTATATTATAAAATACGCGGCAATTTATATTATTTATAAATGCGCGGCGTTTATATTATTTTTAAATACCAGCAATTTATATTATTATTAAATTCGCGGAAATTTATATTATTTTTAAATACTCAGTAATTTATATTATTATTAAATACATAATTTATATTATTTTTAAATACGCAGTAATTTTATGTATTATTAAATACGCGGCAATTTATATTATTTTTTAAATACGCAGCAATTTATATTATTATAAAATACGCGGCAATTTATATTGTTTTAAATACCCGGCAATTTATATTATTTTTTAAATACGCGGCAATTTATATTATTATTAAATACGCAGCAATTTATATATTATTATTAAATACGCAGCAATTTATATTATTATTAAATACGCAGCAATTTATATTATTTTAAATACGCGGCAATTTATATTGTGTAAATTACGCGACGATTTATATTATTATTAAATACGCGGCAATTTATATTATTATTAAATACGCGGCAATTTATATTATTATTAAATACGCGGCAATTTATATTTATTATTAAATACGCGGCAAATTATATTATTATTATTAAATACGCGGCAATTTATATTATTATTAAATACGCAGCAATTTATATTATTATTAAATACGCGGCAATTTATATTATTATAAATTACGCGGCAATTTATATTATTATTAAATACGCGGCAATTTATATTATTATTAAATACGCGGCAATTTATATTATTATTAAATACGCGGCAATTTATATTATTAATAAAATAAAAAGCAATTTATATTATTATTAATAAAAACGTTTATATTATTATAAATTACGCGGCAATTTATATTATTATTAAATACGGCAATTTATATTATTATTAAATACGCGGCAATTTATATTATTATTAAATACGCAGCAATTTATATTATTATTAAATATAACGGCAATTTATATTATTATAAATTACTGCAGCAATTTATATTATTATTAAATACGCGGCAATTTATATTATTATTAAATACGCGGCAATTTATATTATTATTAAATACGCGGCAATTTATATTATTATTAAATACGCGGCAATTTATATTATTTTTTTAAATACGCGGCAATTTATATTATTATTAAATACGCGGCAATTTATATTATTATTAAATACGCAGCAATTTATATTATTATTAAATACGCAGCAATTTATATTATTATTAAATACGCGGCAATTTATATTATTATAAATTACGCGGCAATTTATATTATTATTAAATACGCGGCAATTTATATTATTATTAAATACGCGGCAATTTATATTATTATTAAATATGGCAATTTATCTTATTGTTAAATACGCGGCAATTTATATTATTATTAAATATTGTGACAATTTATATTGTTATTAAATATGACAATTTATGTTATTATTAAATACGCGGCAATTTATATTATTATTAAATACGCGGCAATTTATATTATTATTAAATGCGCGGCAATTTATATTATTATTAAATACGCGGCAATTTATATTATTATTAAATACGCAGCAATTTATATTACTTAAATACGCAGCAATTTATATTATTATTAAATACGCGGCAATTTATATTATTACCGGGTACGGCAATTTATATTATTATTAAATACGCGGCAATTTATATTATTATTAAATACGCGGCAATTTATATTATTAAATACGCGGCAATTCATATTATTTTTAAATACGCGGCCATTTATATTATTTTTAAATACGCAGTAATTTATATTATTATAAAATACGCGGCAATTTATATTATTTTTAAATACGCGGCAATTTATATTATTTTTAAATACGCAGCAATTTATATTTATTATTAAATTCGCGGGAAATTTATATTTATTTTTAAATACTCGGTAATTTATATTATTATTAAATACGCGGCATTTATATTATTTTTAAACCGCGGTAATTTATATTATTATTAAATACGGCAATTTATATTATTTTTAAATACGCAGCAATTTATATTATTATAAAATACGCGGCAATTTATATTATTTTTAAATACCCGGCAATTTATATTATTTTTAAATACGCGGCAATTTATATTATTATTAAATACGCAGCAATTTATATTATTATTAAATACGCAGCAATTTATATTATTATTAAATACGCAGCAATTTATATTATTTTTAAATACGCGGCAATTTATATTATTATAAATTACGCGGCAGTTACTATATTATTATTAAATACGCGGCAATTTATATTATTATTAAATACGCGGCAATTTATATTATTATTAAATACGCGGCAATTTATATTATTATTAAATACGCGGCGTTTATATTATTAAATACGCGGCAATTTATATTATTATTAAATACGCAGCAATTTATATTATTATTAAATACGCGGCAATTTATATTATAAATTACGCGGCAATTTATATTATTATTAAATACGCAGCAATTTATATTATTATTAAATACGCAGCAATTTATATTATTATTAAATACGCGGCAATTTATATTATTATTAAATACGCGGCAATTTATATTATTATTAAATACATGCGGCAATTTATATTATTATAAATTACGCGGCAATTTATATTATTATTAAATACGCGGCAATTTATATTATTATTAAATACGCGGCAATTTATATTATTATTAAATACGCGGCAATTTATATTATTATTAAATATGACAATTTATATTATTATTAAATACGCGGCAATTTATATTATTATTAAATATAGCAATAATTTATATTATTATTAATATGACAATTTATATTATTATTAAATACGCGGCAATTTATATTATTATTAAAAATACGCGGCAATTTATATTATTAAATAAAAGCAATTTATATTATTATTAAATACGCGGCAATTTATATTATTATTAAATACGCGGCAATTTATATTATTATTAAATACGCGGCATTTATATTATTAAATATTTTGTGATTTTATATTATTATTAAATACTGCAGCAATTTATATTATTATTAAATATTGTGTTTATATTATTATAAATTACGCGGCAATTTATATTATTATTAAATATATTAATTTATATTATTATTAAATACGCGGCAATTTATATTATTATTAAATATGACAATTTATATTATTATTAAATACGCGGCAATTTATATTATTATTAAATACGCGGCAATTTATATTATTTATTAAATACGCGGCAATTTATATTATTTTTAAATACGCAGCAATTTATATTATTTAAATACGCGCGGCAGTTTATATTATTTTTAAATACCCGGCAATTTATATTATTTTTTAATGCGGCAATTTATATTATTATTAAATACGCAGCAATTTATATTATTATTATTAAATACATGACAATTTATATTATTATTAAATACGCAGCAATTTATATTATTATTAAATACGCAGCAATTTATATTATTATTAAATACGCGGCAATTTATATTATTTTTAAATACGCAGCAATTTATATTATTATTAAATACGCGGCAATTTATATTATTATTAAATACGCAGCAATTTATATTGTTATTATTAAATACGCGGCAATTTATATTATTATTAAATACGCGGCAATTTATATTATTATTTTAATAACAACTTAATTTATATTATTATTAAATACATAATAATTTATATTATTATTAAATACGCGGCAATTTATATTATTATTAAATACGCGGCAATTTATATTATTAAATACGCGGCAATTTATATTATTATTAAATACGCGGCAATTTATATTATTATTAAATACGCGGCAATTTATATTATTATTGAATACGCGGCAATTTATATTATTATTAAATACGCAACTTAATTTATATTATTATTAAATACGCGGCAATTTATATTATTATTAAATACGCGGCAATTTATATTATTTTTAAATACGCAGCAATTTATATTATTATTAAATATAACAATTTATATTATTGTTAAATACGCGGCAATTTATATTATTATTAAATACGCGGCAATTTATATTATTATTAAATACATAATAATTTATATTATTATTAAATACGCGTAATTTATATTATTATTATTAAATACGCGGCAATTTATATTATTTTTTTAAATACGCAGCAATTTATATTATTATAAAATACGCGGCAATTTATATTATTTTTAAATACCCGGCAATTTATATTATTTTTAAATACGCGGCAATTTATATTATTATTAAATACGCGGCAATTTATATTATTATTAAATATTTTTGTAATTTATATTATTATTAAATACGCAGCAATTTATATTATTAATGCATTTCCCGGCAATTTATATTATTATTAAATACGCGGCAATTTATATTATTATTAAATACGCGGCAATTTATATTATTATTAAATACGCAGCAATTTATATTATTATTAAATACACACTAGCAATTTATATTATTATTAAATACGCACCTTAATATATATTATTATAAGTATACCCGGCAATTTATATTATTATTAAATACGCGGCAATTTATATTATTATTAAATACGCGGCAATTTATATTATTATTAAATACGCGGCAATTTATATTATTATTAAATACATGGCAATTTATATTATTATTAAATACGCAGCAATTTATATTATTTTTAAATACGCAGCAATTTATATTATTATTAAATACGCAGCAATTTATATTATTATTAAATACGCAGCAATTTATATTATTATTAAATACGCAGCAATTTATATTATTATTAAATACGCAGCAATTTATATTATTATTAAATACACGCTTGAATTATAATATTATTAAATACGTATTTATATTATTATTAAATACGCAGCAATTTATATTATTTTTAAATACGCGGCAATTTATATTATTATAAATTACGCGGCAATTTATATTATTATTAAATACGCGGCAATTTATATTATTATTAAATACGCGGCAATTTATGTCATTATTAAATACGCGGCAATTTATATTATTATTAAATACGCAGCAATTTATATTATTATTAAATACGCAGCAATTTATATTATTATTAAATACGCAGCAATTTATATTATTATTAAATACGCGGCAATTTATATTATTAATGAAGAAAATCGCAGCAATTTATATTATTAAATACGCAGCAATTT
The DNA here is from genome assembly GCA_037127315.1 of Ascarosepion bandense. Taxonomy (NCBI): domain Eukaryota; kingdom Metazoa; phylum Mollusca; class Cephalopoda; order Sepiida; family Sepiidae; genus Ascarosepion; species Ascarosepion bandense. The sequence goes on from JBBBDQ010014840.1 coordinate 10,941, forward strand.
ATATTATTTTTAAATACGCGGCAATTTTATATTAATTATAAATTACGCGGCAATTTATATTATTATTAAATACGCGGCAATTTATATTATTATTAAATACGCGGCGGCAATTTATATTATTATTAAATACGCGGCAATTTATATTATTATTAAATACGCAGCAATTTATATTATTAAATACGCGGCAATTTATATTATTATTAAATACGCGGCAATTTATATTATTATTAAATACGCGGCAATTTATATTATTATTAAATACGCGGCAATTTATATTGTTAATAATACGCGGCAATTTATATTATTATTAAATACGCATCAATTTATATTATTATTAAATACGCGGCAATTTATATTATTATTAAATACGCGGCAATTTATATTATTATTAAATACGCGGCAATTTATATTATTATTAAATACGCGGCAATTTATATTATTATTAAATACGCAGCAATTTATATTATTATTAAATACGCAGCAATTTATATTATTATTAAATACGCGGCAATTTATATTATTATTAAATACATATTATTATTATTATTAAATACGCGGCAATTTATATTATTATTAAATACTGCGGCAATTTATATTATTATTAAATACGCAGCAATTTATATTATTATTAAATACGCAGCAATTTATATTATTATTAAATACGCAGCAATTTATATTATTATTAAATATAATAAAATTATATTATTTTTAAATACGCGGCAATTTATATTATTATAAATTACGCGGCAATTTATATTATTATTAATACGCAGCAATTTATATTATTTTTTTAAATACGCGGCAATTTATATTATTATAAATTACGCGGCAATTTTATATTATTATTAAATACGCGGCAATTTATATTATTATTAAATACGCGGCAATTTATATTATTATTAAATACGCAGCAATTTATATTATTATTAAATACGCGGCAATTTATATTATTATTAAATACGCGGCAATTTATATTATTATTAAATACGCGGCAATTATATTATTTTTAAATACGCGGCAATTTATATTATTATTAAATACGCAGCAATTTATATTATTATTAAATACGCGGCAATTTATATTATTTTTAAATACGCAGCAATTTATATTATTAATGCACGGCAATTTATATTATTATTAAATACACGACGTTATATTATTTATTAAATACGCAGCAAATTATATTATTTTTAAATACGCGGCAATTTATATTATTATAAATTACGCGGCAATTTATATTATTATTAAATACGCGGCAATTTATATTATTATTAAATACGCGGCAATTTATATTATTATTAAATACGCGGCAATTTATATTATTATTAAATACGCGGCAATTTATATTATTATTAAATACGCAGCAATTTATATTATTAAATACGCGGCAATTTATATTATTATTAAATACGCGGCAATTTATATTATTATTAAATACGCAGCAATTTATATTATTATTAAATACGCGGCAATTTATATTATTAATAAATACCCGGCAATTTATATTATTATTAAATACGCGGCAATTTATATTATTATTAAATACGCAGCAATTTATATTATTATTAAATATATAATTTATATTATTTTTAAATACGCGGCAATTTATATTATAAATTACGCAGCAATTTATATTATTATTAAATACGCGGCAATTTATATTATTATTAAATACGCGGCAATTTATATTATTATTAAATACGCGGCAATTTATATTATTATTATTAAATATAATAATTTATATTATTATTAAATACGCGGCAATTTATATTATTATTAAATACGTAAATTTATATTATTAAATACGCAGCAATTTATATTATTTAATTAAATACGCGGCCAATTTATATTATTATTAAATACATGACAATTTATATTATTATTAAATACGCGGCAATTTATATTAATTATTAAATACGCAGCAATTTTATATTATTATTAAATACGCAGCAATTTATATTATTTTTAAATACGCGGCAATTTATATTATTATAAATTACGCGGCAATTTATATTATTAAATACGCGGCAATTTATATTATTATTAAATACGCGGCAATTTATATTATTATTAAATACGCGGCAATTTATATTATTATTAAATACGCGGCAATTTATATTATTATTAAATACGCAGCAATTTATATTATTATTAAGTATGACAATTTATATTATTATTAAATACGCGGCAATTTATATTATTATTAAATACGCGGCAATTTATATTATTTTTAAATACGCGGCAATTTATATTATTATTAAATACGCAGCAATTTATATTATTATTAAATACGCGGCAATTTATATTATTTTTAAATACGCGGCATTTATATTATTATTAAATACGCGGCAATTTATATTATTATTAAATACGCGGCAATTTATATTATTATTAAATACGCGGCAATTTATATTATTATTAAATACGCGGCAATTTATATTATTATTAAATACGCAGCAATTTATATTATTATTAAATACGCGGCAATTTATATTATTATTAAATACGCCTTAATTTATATTATTAAATACGCGGCAATTTATATTATTATTAAATATGCGGCAATTTATATTATTATTAAATACGCGGCAATTTATATTATTATTAAATACGCGGCAATTTATATTATTATTAAATACACGGCAATTTATATTATTATTAAATACGCAGCAATTTATATTATTATTAAATACGCAGCAATTTATATTATTTTTAAATACGCGGCAATTTATATTATTATAAATTGCGCGGCAATTTATATTATTATTAAATACGCGGCAATTTATATTATTATTAAATACGCGGCAATTTATATTATTATTAAATACGCGGCAATTCTATTATTATTAAATACGCGGCAATTTATATTATTATTAAATACGCAGCAATTTATATTATTAAATACGCAGCAATTTATATTATTTTTAAATACGCGGCAATTTATATTATTATAAATTACGCGGCAATTTATATTATTATTAAATACGCGGCAATTTATATTATTATTAAATACGCGGCAATTTATATTATTATTAAATGCGGCAATTTATATTATTAAATACGCGGCAATTTATATTATTATTAAATACGCGGCAATTTACGCCATTATTAAATACGCGGCAATTTATATTATTATTAAATACGCAGCAATTTATATTATTATTAAATACGCGGCAATTTATATTATTATTAAATACGCGGCAATTTATATTATTATTAAATACGCGGCAATTTATATTATTATTAAATACGCAGTAATTTATATTATTTTTAAATACGCGGCAATTTATATTATTTTTAAATATACGCGGCAATTTATATTATTATAAATTACGCGGCAATTTATATTATTATTAAATACATGGCAATTTATATTATTTTTAAATACGCGGCAATTTATATTATTATAAATTACGCGGCAATTTATATTATTATTAAATACGCGGCAATTTATATTATTATTAAATACGCGGCAATTTATATTATTATTAAATACGCGGCAATTTATATTATTATTAAATACGCGGCAATTTATATTATTATTAAATACACGGCAATTTATATTATTATTAAATACGCGGCAATTTATAAAACTATTATTAAATACGCGGCAATTTATATTATTTTTAAGCGCAACGTTTATATTATTATTAAATACGCAGCAATTTATATTATTATTAAATACGCGGCAATTTTATATTATTTTTAAATACGCAGTAATTTATATTATTATTAAATACGCGGCAATTTATATTATTTTTAAATACGCAACAATTTATATTATAAAATACGCGGCAATTTATATTATTTTTAAATACCCGGCAATTTATATTATTTTTTAAATACGCGGCAATTTATTTCTTATTATTAAGCCCGCGGCAATTTATATTATTATTAAATACGCAGCAATTTATATTATTATTAAATACGCAGCAAATTATATTATTTTTAAATACGCGGCAATTTATATTATTATAAATTACGCGGCAATTTATATTATTATTAAATACGCGGCAATTTATATTATTATTAAATACGCGGCAATTTATATTATTATTAAACGCGGCAATTTATATTGTTATAAATACGCGGCAATTTTATATTATTATTAAATACGCGGCAATTTATATTATTATTAAATACGCGGCAATTTATATTATTTTTAAATACGCAGCAATTTATATTATTATAAAATACGCGGCAATTTATATTATTTTTAAATACGCAGCAATTTATATTATTATAAAATACGCGGCAATTTATATTATTTTTTAAATACCCGGCAATTTATATTATTATTAAATACGCGGCAATTTATATTATTTTTAAATACGCAGCAATTTATATTATTATTAAATACGCGGCAATTTATATTATTTTTAAATACGCAGCAATTTATATTATTATAAAATACGCGGCAATTTATATTATTTTTAAATACCCGGCAATTTATATTATTTTTTAAATACGCGGCAATTTATATTATTATTAAATACGCGGCAATTTATATTATTATTAAATACGCAGCAATTTATATTATTAAATACGCAATAATTTATATTATTTTTAAATACGCGGCAATTTATATTATTATAAATTACGCGGCAATTTATATTATTATTAAATACGCGGCAATTTATATTATTATTAAATACGCGGCGGTTATATTATTATTAAATACGCGGCAATTTATATTCTGTTAAATACGCGGCAATTTATATTATTATTAAATACGCGGCAATTTATATTATTATTAAATACGCGCGGCAATTTATATTATTTTTAAATACGCAGCAATTTATATTATTATTAAATACGCAGCAATTTATATTATTATTAAATACGCGGCAATTTATATTATTAAATACGCGGCAATTTATATTATTTTTAAATACGCGGCAATTTATATTATTATAAAATACGCAGCAATTTATATTATTAAATACGCAGCAAATTATATTATTTTAAATACGCGGCAATTTATATTCTTGCTAATACGCGGCAATTTATATTATTATTAAATACGCAGCAATTTATATTATTATTAAATACGCAGCAATTTATATTATTATTAAATACACGCAGCAATTTATATTATTTTTAAATACGCGGCTTATTTATATTATTATTAAATACATGGCAATTTATATTATTATTAAATACGCGGCAATTTATATTATTTTTAAATACACCCCAGCAATTATGTATTATTAAATACGCGGCAATTTATATTATTATTAAATACGCGTAATTTATATTATTATTAAATACGCGGCAATTTATATTATTTTTAAATACGCAGCAATTATATTATTATTAAATACATGACAATTTATATTATTATTAATACGCGGCAATTTATATTATTATTAAATACGCGGCAATTTATATTATTATTAAATACGCAGCAATTTATATTATTATTAAATACGCAGCAATTTATATTATTATTAAATACGCGGCAATTTATATTATTATTAAATACGCGGCAATTTATATTATTATTATTAAATACGCGGCAATTTATATTATTATTAAATATGACAATTTATATTATTATTAAATACGCGGCAATTTATATTATTATTAAATACGCGGCAATTTATATTATTATTAAATACGCAGCAATTTATATTATTATTAAATACGCGGCAATTTATATTATTATTAAATACGCAGCAATTTATATTATTATTAAATACGCGGCAATTTATATTATTATTAAATACGCGGCAATTTATATTATTATTAAATACGCGGCAATTTATATTATTATTAAATACGCGGCAATTTATATTATTATTAAATACGCAGCAATTTATATTATTATTAAATACGCGGCAATTTATATTATTTTTAAATACGCAGCAATTTATATTATTATTAAATACGCGGCATTTATATTATTATTAAATACGCGGCAATTTATATTATTATTAAATACGCAGCAATTTATATTATTATTAAATACGCGGCAATTTATATTATTATTAAATACGCAGCAATTTATATTATTATTAAATACGCAGCAATTTATATTATTATTAAATACGCAGCAATTTATATTATTATTAAATACGCAGCAATTTATATTATTATTAATCATATAACCATTTATATTATTATTAAATACGCGGCAATTTATATTATTATTAAATACGCGGCAATTTATATTATTATTAAATACGCAGCAATTTATATTATTAAATACGCAGCAATTTATATTATTATTAAATACGCGGCAATTTATATTATTATTAAATACGCAGCAATTTATATTATTATTAAATACGCGGCAATTTATATTATTATTAAATACGCGGCAATTTATATTATTCTATTAAATACGCAGCAATTTATATTATTATTAAATACGCAGCAATTTATATTATTATTAAATACGCAGCAATTTATATTATTATTATTAAATACGCAGCAATTTATATTATTGTATTAAATACGCGGCAAATTTTATATTATTATTAAATACGCAGCAATTTATATTATTATTAAATACGCAGCAATTTATATTATTATTAAATACGCAGCAATTTATATTATTTTTAAATACGCGGCAATTTATATTATTATTAAATACGCAGCAATTTATATTATTATTAAATACGCGGCAATTTATATTATTATTAAATACGCAGCAATTTATATTATTATTAAATACGCGGCAATTTATATTATTATTAAATACGCGGCAATTTATATTATTATTAAATACGCAGCAATTTATATTATTATTAAATACGCAGCAATTTATATTATTATTAAATATGGCAATTTATATTATTATTTAAATACGCGGCAGTTATACTTATTATTAAATACGGCAATTTATATTATTATTAAATACGCAGCAATTTATATTATTATTAAATACGCAGCAATTTATATTATTATTAAATACGCGGCAATTTATATTATTATTAAATACGCAGCAATTTATATTATTATTAAATATGACAATTTATATTATTATTAAATACGCAGCAATTTATATTATTATTAAATACGCAGCAATTTATATTATTATTAAATACGCAGCAATTTATATTATTATTAAATACGCGGCAATTTATATTATTATTAAATACGCAGCAATTTATATTATTATTAAATACATGTTAATTTATATTATTAGTAAATATATAGCAATTTATATTATTATTAAATGGCCAATTTATATTATTATTAAATACGCAGCAATTTATATTATTATTAAATACGCAGCAATTTATATTATTATTAAATACGCAGCAATTTATATTATTATTAAATACGCGGCAATTTATATTATTATTAAATACATGATTTATATTATTATTAAATACGCAGCAATTTATATTATTATTAAATACGCAGCAATTTATATTATTTTTAAATACGCCGGCAATTTATATTATGTTAAATACGCAGCAATTTATATCTTATTATTAAATACGCAGCAATTTATATTATTAATAAATACGCAGCAATTTATATTATTATTAAATACGGCAATTTATATTATTATTAAATACATGACAATTATATTATTATTAAATACATAAGCAATTTATATTATTAATAAATACATGACAATTTATATTATTATTAAATACGCAGCAATTTATATTATTTTTAAATACCACGCAGCAATTTATATTATTATTAAATACGCAATAATTTATATTATTATTAAATACGCAGCAATTTATATTATTATTAAATACGCGGCAATTTATATTATTATTAAATACGCAGCAATTTATATTATTATTAAATACGGCAATTTATATTATTTTTAAATACGCAGCAATTTATATTATTATTAAATACGCAGCAATTTATATTATTATTAAATACGCAGCAATTTATATTATTATTAAACCGCAACAAATTTATATTATTATTAAATACGCAACGTTATATTATTATTAAATACGCAGCAATTTATATTATTATTAAATACGCGGCAATTTATGTTAATATTAAATACGCGGCAATTTATATTATTAAATACGCGGCAATTTATATTATTATTAAATACGCAGCAATTTATATTATTATTAAATACGCGGAAATTTATATTATTTTTAAATACTCGGTAATTTATATTATTAAATACGCGGCAATTTATATTATTATTAAATACGCAGCAATTTATATTATTATTAAATACGCGGCAATTTATATTATTATTAAATACGCAGCAATTTATATTATTATTAAATACGCGGCAATTTATATTATTATTAAATACGCAGCAATTTATATTATTATTAAATACGCGGCAATTTATATTATTATTAAATACGCAACCAATTTATATTATTATTAAATACGCGGCAATTTATATTATTATTAAATACGCAGCAATTTATATTATTATTAAATACGCAGCAATTTATATTTATTATTAAATACGCGGCAATTTATATTATTATTAAATACGCAGCAATTTATATTATTATTAATACGCAGCAATTTATATTATTATTAAATACGCAGCAATTTATCTTATTATTAAATACGCGGCAATTTATATTATTATTAATACGCAGCAATTTATATTATTATTAAATACGCAGCAATTTATATTATTATTAAATACGCAGCAATTTATTCTTTTATTAAATACGCAGCAATTTATATTATTATTAAATACACCTTAATTTATATTATTATTAAATACGCAGCAATTTATATTATTATTAAATACGCAGCAATTTATATTATTATTAAATACGCGGCAATTTATATTATTATTAAATACGCAGCAATTTATATTATTATTGTCGCAGCAATTTATATTGTATTAAATACGCAGCAATTTATATTATTATTAAATACCATAGCAATTATATTATTATTAAATACGTAATTTATATTATTATTAAATACATGACAATTATATTATTAAATACATGGCAATTTATATTATTATTAAATACGCAGCAATTTATATTATTATTAAATACGCAGCAATTTATATTATTATTAAATACGCAGCAATTTATATTATTATTAAATACGCAGCAATTTATATTATTATTAAATACGCAGCAATTTATATTATTATTAAATACGCGGCAATTTATATTATTATTAAATACGCAGCAATTTATATTATTATTAAATACGGCTTAATTTATATTATTATTAAATACGCAGCAATTTATATTATTATTAAATACGCAGCATTTATATTATTATTAAATACGCAGCAATTTATATTATTATTAAATACACTTAATTTATATTATTATTAAATACGCAGCAATTTATATTATTATTAATGCCGCAGCAATTTATATTATTACTGTTAAAATACGCGGCAATTTATATTATTATTAAATACGCGGCAATTTATATTATTATTAAATGCCAGCAATTTATATTATTATTAAATACGCAACCAATTTATATTATTATTAAATAACGTGAAATTTATATTATTATTAAATACGCGGCAATTTATATTATTATTAAATACTGGCAATTTATATTATTTAAATAAATATAGCAATTTATATTATTATTAAATACGCGGCAATTTATATTATTATTAAATATGTGGCGGCAATTTATATTATTATTAAATACGCGGCAATTTATATTATTATTAAATACGCGGAAATTTATATTATTATTAAATACGCGGCAATTTATATTATTATTAAATACCCGGCAATTTATATTGTTATTAAATACGCGGCAATTTATATTATTATTAAATACGCGGCAATTTATATTATTATTAAATACGCGGCAATTTATAGCTATTATTAAATACGCAGCAATTTATATTATTATTAAATACGCGGAAATTTATATTATTTTAAATACTCAATGTTATATTATTATTAAATACGCGGCAATTTATATTATTATTAATTACGTAATTTATATTATTATTAAATACGCGACAATTTATATTATTATTAAATACGCAGCAATTTATATTATTATTAAATACGCGGCAATTTATGTTATTTATTAAATACGCAGCAATTTATATTATTATTAAATACGCGGCAAATTATATTATTATTAAATACGCAGCAATTTATATTATTATTAAATATAATAATTTATATTATTATTAAATACGCGGCAATTTATATTATTATTAAATACGCAGCAATTTATATTATTATTAAATACGCGGCAATTTATATTATTATTAAATACGCATGAATTTATATTATTATTAAATACGCAGCAATTTATATTATTATTAAATACGCATTTAATTTATATTATTATTAAATACATAATAATTGTATATTATTATTAAATACGCGGCAATTTATATTATTATTAAATACGCAGCAATTTATATTATTATTAAGTACGCAGCAATTTATATTATTATTAAATACGCAGCAATTTATATTATTATTAAATACGCGGCAATTTATATTATTATTAAATACGCGGCAATTTATATTATTATTAAATACGCAGCAATTTATATTATTATTAAATACGCAGCAATTTATATTATTATTAAATACGCGGCAATTTATATTATTATTAAATACGCGGCAATTTATATTATTATTAAATACATGACAATTTATATTATTATTAAATACGCAGCAATTTATATTATTATTAAATACACAGCAATTTATATTATTATTAAATACGCAGCAATTTATATTATTATTAAATACGCGGCAATTTATATTATTATTAAATACGCGGCAATTTATATTATTATAAAATACGCGGCAATTTATATTATTATTAAATACTGACAATTTATATTATTATTAAATACGCAGCAATTTATATTATTTTTAAATACGCAGCAATTTATATTATTATTAAATACGCAGCAATTTATATTATTATTAAATACGCAGCAATTTATATTATTATTAAATACGCGGCAATTTATATTGTTATTAATACGCGGCAATTTATATTATAAAAAATACGCGGCAATTTATATTATTATTAAATACGCGGCAATTTATATTATTAATAAATACGCAGCAATTTATATTATTATTAAATACGCAGCAATTTATATTATTATTAAAAATACGCAGCAATTTATATTATTATTAAATACGCAGCAATTTATATTATTATTAAATACGCAGCAATTTATATTATTATTAAATACGCAGCAATTTATATTATTATTAAATACGCAGCAATTTATATTATTATTAAATATGACAATTTATATTATTATTAAATACGCATGGCAATTTATATTATTTATTAAATATGACAATTTATATGTATTAAATACGCAGCAGTTTATATTATTATTAAATACACCAGCAATTTATATTATTATTAAATACGCAATAATTTATATTATTATTAAATACGCGGCAATTTATATTATTATTAAATACGCGGCAATTTATATTATTCTTAAATACGCGGCAATTTATATTATTATTAAATACGCGGCAATTTATATTATTATTAAATACCGCGGCAATTTATATTATTAAATACGCGGCAATTTATATTATTATTAAATACGCGGCAATTTATATTATTATTATTAAATACGCAGCAATTTATATTATTATTAAATACGCAGCAATTTATATTATTATTAAATACGCGGCAATTTATATTATTATTAAATACGCAGCAATTTATATTATTATTAAATACGCGGAAATTTATATTATTTTTAAATACTCAGTAATTTATATTATTATTAAATACGCGAAAATAATTTATATTATTATTAAATACCTTGTGTTTATATTATTATTAAATACGCGGCAATTTATATTATTATTAAATACGCGGCAATTTATATTATTATTAAATACGCAGCAATTTATATTATTATTAAATATGACAATTTTATATTATTATTAAATACGTAATTTATATTATTGTAAATACGCGGCAATTTATATTATTATTAAATACGCGGCAATTTATATTATTAAATACGCGGCAATTTATATTATTATTAAATACGCGGCAATTTATATTATTTTTTAAATACGCAACAATTTATATTATTATTAAATACGCAGCAATTTATATTATTATTAAATACGCAGCAATTTATATTATTATTAAATACGCGGCAATTTATATTATTATTAAATGCGCGGCAATTTATATTATTATTAAATACGTAATAATTTATATTATTATTAAATACGCAGCAATTTGCTATTATTATTAAATACGCGGAAATTTATATTATTTTTAAATACTCAGTAATTTATAAACATTATTAAATACGCGGCAATTTATATTATTATTAAATACGCAGCAATTTATATTATTATTAAATACGCGGCAATTTATATTATTATTAAATACGCAGCAATTTATATTATTATTAAATACGCAGCAATTTATATTATTATTAAATACATAATTTATATTATTATTAAATACGCAGCAATTTATATTATTATTAAATACGCAGCAATTTATATTATTATTAAATACGCAGCAATTTATATTATTATTAAATACGCAGCAATTTATATTATTATTAAAAATACGCAGCAATTTATATTATTATTAAATACGCGGCAATTTATATTATTATTAAATACGCTTAATTTATATTATTATTAAATACGCGGCAATTTATATTATTATTAAATACGGCAATTTATATTATTATTAATACGCAGCAAATTTATATTATTATTAAATACGCGGCAATTTATATTATTATTAAATACTGGCAATTTTATATTATTATTAAATACGCAGCAATTTATATTTATTATTAAATGGTAATTTATATTATTATTAAATACGCAGCAATTGCTCTTATTATTAAATACTGCCAGCAATTTATATTATTATTAAATATATAATAATAATTTATATTATTATTAAATACGCGGCAATTTATATTATTATTAAATACGCGGCAATTTATATTATTATTAAATACGCGGCAATTTATATTATTATTAAATACGCGGCAATTTATGTCATATTAAATACGCGGCAATTTATATTATTATCAAATACATGACAATTTATATTATTATTAAATACGCAGCAATTTATATTATTATTAAATACGCAGCAATTTATATTATTATTAAATACGCGGCAATTTATATTATTATTAAATACGCGGCAATTTATATTATTATTAAATACGCAGCAATTTATATTATTATTAAATACGCGGCAATTTATATTATTATTAAATACGCAGCAATTTATATTATTATTAAATACGCAGCAATTTATATTATTATTAAATACGCAGCAATTTATATTATTATTCAATACGCGGCAATTTATATTATTATTAAATACGCGGCAATTTATATTATTATTAAATACGCGGAAATTTATATTATTTTTAAATACTCAGTAATTTATATTATTATTAAATACGCGGCAATTTATATTGTGTAAATACGCGGCAATTTATATTATTGTGTCGCAACCAATTTTATATTATTATTAAATACGCAGCAATTTATATTATTATTAATGCCAGCAATTTATATTATTATTAAATACGCGGCAATTTATATTATTATTAAATACGCGGCAATTTATATTATTATTAAATACGCGGCAATTTATATTATTATTAAATACGCGGCAATTTATATTATTATTAAATACGCAGCAATTTATATTATTATTAAATACGCGGCAATTTATATTATTATTAAATACGCAGCAATTTATATTATTATTAATACGCGGCAATTTATATTATTATTAAATGCGCTGACATTTATGTTATTATTAAATACGCAGCAATTTATATTATTATTCAATACGCGACAATTTATATTATTGTATTAAATACGCGACAATTTATATTATTATTAAATACGCGGCAATTTATATATTATTATTAAATACGCGGCAATTTATATTATTATTAAATACGCAGCAATTTATATTATTATTAAATACGCAGCAATTTATATTATTATTAAATACGCAGCAATTTATATTATTATTAAATACGCAGCAATTTATATTATTATTAAATACGCAGCAATTTATATTATTATTAAATACGCAGCAATTTATATTATTATTAAATACGCAGCAATTTATATTATTATTAAATACGCGGCAATTTATATTATTATTAAATACGCGGCAATTTATATTATTATTAAATACGCGGCAATTTATATTATTATTAAATACGCAGCAATTTATATTATTATTAAATACGCAGCAATTTATATTATTAATATAAATACGCAGCAATTTATATTATTATTAAATACGCAGCAATTTATATTATTGCTAAATACGCGGCAATTTATATTATTATTAAATACGCGGCAATTTATATTATTATTAAATACGCGGCAATTTATATTATTATTAAATACGCAGCAATTTATATTATTATTAAATATAGCCATTATATTATTGTATAAATACGCGGCAATTTATATTATTATTAAATACGCGGCTTAGTTATATTATTTTTAAATACGCGGCAATTTATATTATTATTAAATACGCAGCAATTTATATTATTATTAAATACGCAGCAATTTATATTATTATTAAATACGCAGCAATTTATATTATTATTAAATACGCAGCAATTTATATTATTATTAAATACGCAGCAATTTATATTATTATTAAATACGCAGCAATTTATATTATTATTAAATACGCGGCAATTTATATTATTATTAAATACGCGGCAATTTATATTATTATTAAATACGCAGCAATTTATATTATTATTAAATACGCAGCAATTTATATTATTATTAAATATAAAGCAATTTATATTCAATATTAAATACCTGGCAATTTATATTATTATTAAATACGCGGAAATTTATATTATTTTTAAATACTCGGTAATTTATATTATTATTAAATACGCGGCAATTTATATTATTATTAAATACGCAGCAATTTATATTATTATTAAATACGCGGCGAATTTATATTATTATTAAATACGCAGCAATTTATATTATTATTAAATACGCAGCAATTTATATTATTATTAAATACGCAGCAATTTATATTATTATTAAATACGCGGAAATTTATATTATTTTTAAATACTCAGTAATTTATATTATTATTAAATACACGGCAATTTATATTATTATTAAATACGCAGCAATTTATATTATTATTAAATACGCGGCAATTTATATTATTATTAAATACGCGGCATTTATATTATTATTAAATACCTTAATTTATATTATTATTAATTGCTGTGATTTATATTATTTTTTTAAATACGCGGCAATTTATATTATTAAATACGCGGCAATTTATATTATTATTGATACGCAGCAATTATATTATTATTAAATACGCAGCAAATTATATTATTTTTAAATACGCGGCAATTTATATTGTATATAAATTACGCGGCAATTTATATTATTATTAAATACGCGGCAATTTATATTATTATTAAATACGCGGCAATTTATATTATTATTAAATACGCAGCAATTTATATTATTATTAAATACGCGGCAATTTATATTATTATTAAATACGCAGCAATTTATATTATTTTTAAATACGCGGCAATTTATATTATTATTAAATACACGGCAATTTATATTATTATTCAATACATAGCAATTTATATTATTATTAAATACGCGGCAATTTATATTATTATTAAATACGCAGCAATTTATATTATTATTAAATACCTTAATTTATATTATTATTAAATACGCGGCAATTTATATTATTATTAAATACGCAGCAATTTATATTATTATTAAATACGCGGCAATTTATATTATTATTAAATACGCAGCAATTTATATTATTAAATACGCAGCAATTTATATTATTATTAAATACGCAGCAATTTATATTATTAATAGAAATACGCAGCAATTTATATTATTTTTAAATACGCGGCAATTTATATTATTATTAAATACGCGGCAATTTATATTATTATTAAATACCCGCGGCATGGTTTATATATTATTAAATACGCGACATTTATATTATTATTAAATACGCAGCAATTTATATTATTATTAAATACGCAGCAATTTATATTATTTTTAAATACGCGGCAATTTATGTATTATTAAATACGCGGCAATTTATATTATTATTAAATACGTAATTTATATTATTATTAAATACGCGGCAATTTATATTATTATTAAATACGCAGCAATTTATATTATTATTAAATACATAATAATTTTATATTATTATTAAATACGCAGCAATTTATATTTATTGTTAAATACGCGGCAATTTATATTATTATTAAATACGCAATAATTTATATTATTATTAAATACGCGGCAATTTATATTATTATTAAATACCCACTTGATTATATTATTATTAAATACGCAGCAATTTATATTATTAGCATTAAATACGCAGCAATTTATATTATTATTAAATACGCAGCAATTTATATTATTATTAAATACGCGACATTTATATTATTATTAAATACGCAGCAATTTATATTATTATTAAATACGCGGCAATTTATATTATTATTAAATATTACAGCAATTTATATTATTATTAAATACGCAGCAATTTATATTATTATTAAATACGCAATTTATATTATTATTAAATACGCAGCAATTTATATTATTATTAAATACGCGGCAATTTATTATTAAATACGCGGCAATTTATATTATTATTAAATACGCAGCAATTTATATTATTAAATACGCGGCAATTTATATTATTATTAAATACGCAATAATTTATATTATTAAATACGCAGCAATTTATATTATTATTAAATACGCAGCAATTTATATTGTTAATAAAATACGCAGCAATTTATATTATTATTAAATACGCGGCAATTTATATTATTATTAAATACGCGGCAATTTATATTATTATTAAATACGCGTATCTT
>JBBBDQ010014841.1:0-37924 GCA_037127315.1 Ascarosepion bandense
TATTTCTTTTTAAATTAGTGGCAATTTAAATTATTTTTAAATACGCAGCAATTTATATTATTATTAAATACGCGGCAATTTATATTATTTTTAAATACGCAGCAATTTATATTATTATTAAATACACGGCAATTTATATTATTTTTAAATACGCAGTAATTTATATTATTATTAAATACGCGGCAATTTATATTATTTTTAAATACGCGGCAATTTATATTATTATTAAATACGCGGCAATTTATATTATTTTTAAATACGCGGCAATTTATATTATTTTTAAATACGCGGCAATTTATATATTTTTAATACGCGGCAATTTATATTATTTTTAAATACGCGGCAATTTATATTATTTTTAAATACGCAGCAATTTATATTATTTTAAATACGCAGCAATTTATATTATTTTTTAAATACGCGGCAATTTATATTATTTTTAAATACGCGGCAATTTATATTATTTTTAAATACGCAGCAATTTATATTGTGCTCAATACGCGGCAATTATATTATTTTTAAATACGCGGCAATTTATATTATTTTTAAATACGCAGTAATTTATATTATTATTAAATACGCGGCAATTTATATTATTTTTAAATACGCAGCAATTTATATTATCATTAAATACGCGGCAATTTATATTATTTTTAAATACGCAGCAATTTATATTATTATTAAATACGCGGCAATTTATATTATTTTTTAAAATACGCGGCAATTTATATTATTTTTAAATACGCAGTAATTTATATTATTATTAAATACGCGGCAATTTATATTATTTTTAAATGCGCGGCAATTTATATTATCATTAAATACGCGGCAATTTATATTATTTTTAAATACGCGGCAATTTATATTATTTTTAAATACGCAGCAATTTATATTATTATTAAATACGCGGCAATTTATATTATTTTTAAATACGCGGCAATTTATATTATTTTTAAATACGCAGTAATTTATATTATTATTAAATACGCGGCAATTTATATTTTTAAATACGCGGCAATTTATATTATCATTAAATACGCGGCAATTTATATTATTTTTAAATACGCGGCAATTTATATTATTTTTAAATACGCAGCAATTTATATTATTATTAAATACGCGGCAATTTATATTATTTTTAAATACACAGCAATTTATATTATTATTAAATACGCGGCAATTTATATTATTTTTAAATACGCGGCAATTTATATTATTTTTTAAATACGCGGCAATTTATATTATTTTTAAATACGCAGCAATTTATATTATTATTAAATACGCGGCAATTTATATTATTTTTAAATACGCAGCAATTTATATTATCATTAAATACGCGGCAATTTATATTATTTTTAAATACGCAGCAATTTATATTATTTTTAAATACTGGCAATTTATATTATTATTAAATACGCGGCAATTTATATTATTTTTAAATACGCAGCAATTTATATTATTATTAAATACGCGGCAATTTATATTATTTTTAAATACGCGGCAATTTATATTATTTTTAAATACGCGGCAATTTATATTATTTTTAAATACGCAGCAATTTATATTATTATTAAATACGCGGCAATTTATATTATTTTTAAATACGCAGCAATTTATATTATTATTAAATACGCGGCAATTTATATTATTTTTAAATACGCGGCAATTTATATTATTTTTAAATACGCAGTAATTTATATTATTATTAAATACGCGGCAATTTATATTATTTTTAAATACGCGGCAATTTATATTATCATTAAATACGCGGCAATTTATATTATTTTTAAATACGCGGCAATTTATATTATTTTTAAATACGCTTAATTTATAGTATTATTATTAAATACGCGGCAATTTATTATTTTTATAATGCAGCAATTTATATTTTATTATTAAATACGCGGCAATTTATATTATTTTTAAATACGGCAATTTATATTATTATTAAATACGCGGCAATTTATATTATTTTTAAATACGCAGTAATTTA
Organism: Ascarosepion bandense; assembly: GCA_037127315.1. Taxonomy (NCBI): domain Eukaryota; kingdom Metazoa; phylum Mollusca; class Cephalopoda; order Sepiida; family Sepiidae; genus Ascarosepion; species Ascarosepion bandense. Next base: position 1,994 of record JBBBDQ010014841.1, read on the forward strand.
TATTATTATTAAATACGCGGCAATTTTTATATTATTTTTAAATACGCAGCAATTTATATTATTATTAAATACGCGGCAATTTATATTATTTTTAAATACGCGGCAATTTATATTGTTATTACGCAGCAATTTATATTATTATTAAATACGCGGCAATTTATATTATTATTAAATACGCAGCAATTTATATTATTATTAAATACGCGGCAATTTATATTATTATTAAATACGCGGCAATTTATATTATTTTTAAATACGCGGCAATTTATATTATTATTAAATACGCGGCAATTCATATTATTATTAAATACGGCAATTTATATTATTAATAAATACGCGGCAATTTATATTATTTTTAAATACGCGGCAATTTATATTATTTTTAAATACGCAGTAATTTATATTATTATTAAATACGCGGCAATTTATATTATTATTAAATACTGCACCAGCAATTTATATTATTATTAAATACGCGGCAATTTATATTATTAAATACGCGGCAATTTATATTATTTTTAAATACTTTACTGGTAATTTATATTATTATTAAATACGCGGCAATTTATATTATTTTTAAATACGCAGCAATTTATATTATTATTAAATACGCGGCAATTTATATTATTTTTAAATACGCGGCAATTTATATTATTTTTAAATACGCAGCAATTTATATTATTATTAAATACGCGGCAATTTATATTATTATTAAATACGCAGCAATTTATATTATTATTAAATACGCGGCAATTTATATTATTATTAAATACGCGGCAATTTATATTATTTTTTAATGCGCGGCAATTTATTATTATTAAATACGCGGCAATTTATATTATTATTAAATACGCGGCAATTTATATTATTTTTAAATACGCGGCAATTTATATTATTTTTAAATACGCAGTAATTTATATTATTATAAAATACGCGGCAATTTATATTATTTTTAAATACGCGGCAATTTATATTATTTTTAAATACGCAGCAATTTATATTATTATAAAATACGCAGCAATTTATATTATTATTAAATACGCGGTAATTTATATTATTTTTAAATACGCAGTAATTTATATTATTATTAAATACTAGGCAATTTATATTATTTTTAAATACGCAGTAATTTATATTATTATAAAATACGCGGCAATTTATATTATTTTTAAATACGCGGCAATTTATATTATTTTTAAATACGCAGCAATTTATATTATTATAAAATACGCAGCAATTTATATTATTATTAAATACGCGGTAATTTATATTATTTTTAAATACGCAGTAATTTATATTATTATTAAATACTAGGCAATTTATATTATTTTTAAATACGCAGTAATTTATATTATTATAAAATACGCGGCAATTTATATTATTTTTAAATACGCGGCAATTTATATTATTTTTAAATACGCAGCAATTTATGATTATTATAAAATACGCAGCAATTTATATTATTATTAAATACGCGGTAATTTATATTATTTTTTTAAATACGCAGTAATTTATATTATTATTAAATACTAGGCAATTTATATTATTTTTAAATACGCAGTAATTTATATTATTATTAAATACGCGGCAATTTATATTATTTTTAAATACGCAGCAATTTATATTATTATAAAATACGCTGCAATTTATATTATTTATAAATACGCGGCAATTTATATTTATTTTTAAATACGCAGCAATTTATATTATTTTTAAATACGCGGCAATTTATATTATTATTAAATACGCGGCAATTTATATTATTATAAAATACGCGGCAATTTATATTATTTATAAATACGCGGCAATTTATATTATTTTTAAATACGCAGCAATTTATATTATTTTTAAATACGCGGCAATTTATATTATTATTAAATACGCGGCAATTTATATTATTATAAAATACGCTGCAATTTATATTATTTATAAATACGCGGCAATTTATATTATTTTTAAATACGCAGCAATTTATATTATTTTTAAATACGCGGCAATTTACTTATTATAAAATACTGCAATTTATATTATTTATAAATACGCGGCAATTTATATTATTTTTAAATACGCAGCAATTTATATTATTATAAAATACGCTGCAATTTATATTATTTATAAATACGCGGCAATTTATATTATTTTTAAATACGCAGCAATTTATATTATTTTTAAATACGCGGCAATTTATATTATTATTAAATACGCGGCAATTTATATTATTATAAAATACGCTGCAATTTATATTATTTATAAATACGCGGCAATTTATATTATTTTTAAATACGCAGCAATTTATATTATTTTTAAATACATGACAATTTATATTATTTTTAAATACGCAGCAATTTATATTATTTTTAAGCCGCAGTAATTTATATTATTATTAAATACGCGGCAATTTATATTATTTTTAAATGGCAGCAATTTATATTATTTTTAAATACGCAGTAATTAATATTATTCTTAAATACGCGGCAATTTATATTATTTTAAATACGCAGCAATTTATATTATTATTAAATACGCGGCAATTTATATTATTTTTAAATATGCAGTAATTTATATTATTATTAAATACGCGGCAATTTATATTTATTTTTAAATACGCAGCAATTTATATTATTATTAAATACGCGGCAATTTATATTATTTTTAAATACGCGGCAATTTATATTATTATTAAATACGCGGCAATTTATATTATTTTTAAATACGCAGCAATTTATATTATTATTAAATACGCGGAAATTTATATTATTTTTAAATACGCGGCAATTTATATTCTTATTAAATACGCGGCAATTTATATTATTTTTAAATACGCAGCAATTTATATCATTATTAAATACGCGGCAATTTATATTATTTTTAAAAATACGCGGCAATTTATATTATTATTAAATACGCGGCAATTTATATTATTTTTAAATACGCAGCAATTTATATTATTATTAAATACGCGGCAATTTATATTATTTTCAAATACGCAGCAATTTATATTAATATTAGTATGACAATTTATATTATTTTTAAATACGCGGCATTTATATTATTTTTAAATACGCGGCAATTTATATTATTTTTAAATACGCAGTAATTTATATTATCATTAAATACGCGGCATGTATATTATTATTAAATACGCGGCAATTTATATTATTTTTAAATACGCGGCATTTATATTTATTTTTTTAATACGTAATTTATATTTATTTTTAAATACGCGGCTATTTATATTATTATTAAATACGCGGCAATTTATATTATTTTTAAATATGCGGCAATTTATATTATTTTAAAATACGCGGCAATATATATTATTTTTAAATACGCGGCAATTTATATATTTTTAAATACGCAGCAATTTATATTATTTTTAAATACGCGGCAATTTATATTATTTTTAAATATGCGGCAATTTATATTATTTTTAAATACGCGGCAATTTATATTATTTTTAAACACGCAGCAATTTATATTATTAAATACGCGGCAATTTATATTATTTTTAAATACGCAGCAATTTATATTATTTTTAAATACGCGGCAATTTATATTATTTTTAAATATGCGGCAATTTATATTATTTTTAAATACGCGAAAGCACTTTATATTATTTTTAAACACGCAGCAATTTATATTATTATTAAATACGCAGCCATTTATATTATTTTTAAATACGCAGCAATTTATATTATTTTTAAATACGTATTTATATTATTTTTAAATACGCAGTAATTTATATTATTATATAAATTACGCGGCAATTCATATTTTTAAATACGCGGCAATTTATATTATTTTTAAATACGCAGCAATTTATATTATTATAAAAAACGCGGCAATTCATATTATTTTTAAATACGCGGCCATTTATATTATTTTTAAATACGCAGTAATTTATATTATTATAAAATACGCGGCAATTTATATTATTTTTAAATACGCGGCAATTTATATTATTTTTAAATACTTAATAATTTATATTATTATTAAATTCGCGGAAATTTATATTTTTAAATACTCGGTAATTTATATTATTATTAAATACGCGGCAATTTATATTATTTTTAAATGCAGTAATTTATATTATTATTAAATACGCGGCAATTTATATTATTTTTAAATACGCAGCAATTTATATTATTATAAAATACGCGGCAATTTATATTATTTTTAAATACCCGGCAATTTATATTATTTTTAAATACGCGGCAATTTATATTATTATTAAATACGCAGCAATTTATATTATTATTACGCAGCAATTTATATTATTATTAAATACGCAGCAATTTATATTATTATTTTTAAATACGCGGCAATTTATATTATTATAAATTACGCGGCAATTTTATATTATTATTAAATACGCGGCAATTTATATTCAATGCTAAATACGCGGCAATTTATATTATTATTAAATACGCGGCAATTTATATTATTATTAAATACGCGGCAATTTATATTATTATTAAATACGCGGCAATTTATATTATTATTAAATACGCAGCAATTTATATTATTTATTAAATACGCGGCAATTTATATTATTATAAATTACGCGGCAATTTATATTATTATTAAATACGCGGCAATTTATATTATTATAAATACGCGGCAATTATATTATTATTAAATACGCGGCAATTTATATTATTATTAAATACGCGGCAATTTATATTATTATTAAATACGCGGCAATTTATATTATTATAAATTACGCGGCAATTTATATTATTATTAAATACGCGGCAATTTATATTATTATTAAATACGCGGCAATTTATATTATTTATTAAATACGCAGCAATTTATATTATTATTAATGCATGACAATTTATATTATTATAAATTACGCGGCAATTTATATTATTATTAAATACGCGGCAATTTATATTATTATTAAATACGCGGCAATTTATATTATTTATTAAATACGCGGCAATTTATATTATTATTAAATACGCGGCAATTTATATTATTTTTAAATACGCGGCAATTTATATTATTATTAAATACGCGGCAATTTATATTATTATTAAATACGCGGCAATTTATATTATTATTAAATACGCAGCAATTTATATTATTATTAAATACGCGGCAATTTATATTATTATAAATTACGCGGCAATTTATATTATTATTAAATACGCGGCAATTTATATTATTATTAAATACGCGGCAATTTATATTATTATTAAATACGCGGCAATTTATATTATTGTTAAATACGCGGCAATTTATATTATTATTAAATACGGCAATTTATATTATTATTAAATACGCGGCAATTTATATTATTATTAAATACGCGGCAATTTATATTATTATTAAATACGCGGCAATTTATATTATTATTAAATACGCGGCAATTTATATTATTATTAAATACGCGGCAATTTATATTATTATTAAATACGGCAATTTATATTATTAAATACGCAGCGTTTATATTATTATTAAATACGCGGCAATTTATATTATTACCTAAATTACGCGGCAATTATATTATTATTAAATACGCGGCAATTTATATTATTATTAAATACGCGGCAATTTATATTATTATTAAATACGCGGCAATTCATATTATTTTTAAATACGCGGCCATTTATATTATTTTTAAATACGCAGTAATTTATATTATAAAATACGCGGCAATTTATATTATTTTTAAATACGCGGCAATTTATATTATTTTTAAATACGCAGCAATTTATATTATTATTAAATTCGCGGAAATTTATATTATTTTTAAATACTCAGTAATTTATATTATTATTAAATACGCGGCAATTTATATTATTTTTAAATACGCAGTAATTTATATTATTATTAAATACGCGGCAATTTATATTATTTTTAAATACGCAGCAATTTATATTATTATAAAATACGCGGCAATTTATATTATTTTTAAATACCCGGCAATTTATATTATTTTTAAATACGCGGCAATTTATATTATTATTAAATACGCAGCAATTTATATTATTATTAAATACGCAGCAATTTATATTATTATTAAATACGCAGCAATTTATATTATTTTTAAATACGCGGCAATTTATATTATTATAAATTACGCGGCAATTTATATTATTATTAAATACGCGGCAATTTATATTATTATTAAATACGCGGCAATTTATATTATTATTAAATACGCAGCAATTTATATTATTATTAAATACGCGGCAATTTATATTATTATTAAATACGCGGCAATTTATATTATTATTAAATACGCAGCAATTTATATTATTATTAAATACGCGGCAATTTATATTATTATAAATTACGCGGCAATTTATATTATTATTAAATACGCGGCAATTTATATTATTATTAAATACGCGGCGATTTATATTATTATTAAATACGCGGCAATTTATATTATTATTAAATACGCGGCAATTTATATTATTATTAAATACGCGGCAATTTATATTATTATAAATTACGCGGCAATTTATATTATTATTAAATACGCGGCAATTTATATTATTTATTAAATACGCGGCAATTTATATTATTATTAAATACGCAGCAATTTATATTATTAATTAAATACGGCAATTTATATTATTATTAAATACGGCAATTTATATTATTATTAAATACATAACCATTTATATTATTATTAAATACGCGGCAATTTATATTATTATTAAATACGCGGCAATTTATATTATTATTAAATACGCGGCAATTTATATTATTATTAAATACGCGGCAATTTATATTATTATTAAATACGCGGCAATTTATATTATTATTAAATACGCGGCAATTTATATTATTATTAAATACGCGGCAATTTATATTATTATTAAATACGCAGCAATTTATATTATTATTAAATACGCAGCAATTTATATTATTATTAAATACGCGGCAATTTATATTATTATAAATTACGCGGCAATTTATATTATTATTAAATACGCGGCAATTTATATTTATTATTAAATACGCGGCAATTTATATTATTATTAAATACGCGGCAATTTATATTATTATTAAATACGCGGCAATTTATATTATTATTAAATACGCGGCAATTTATATTATTATTAAATACGCGGCAATTTATATTATTTTTAAATACGCAGCGGCAATTTATATTATTATAAATACGCGGCTTAATTTATATTATTTTTAAATACCCGGCAATTTATATTATTTTTAAATACGCGGCAATTTATATTATTAATAAATACGCGGCAATTTATATTATTATTAAATACGCAGCAATTTATATTATTATTAAATACGCAGCAATTTATATTATTAAATACGCAGCAATTTATATTATTATTAAATACGCGGCAATTTATATTATTTTTAAATACGCAGCAATTTATATTATTATTAAATACGCGGCAATTTATATTATTATTAAATACGCAGCAATTTATATTATTATTAAATACGCGGCAATTTATATTATTATTAAATACACGGCAATTTATATTATTTTTAAATACGCAGCAATTTATATTTATTATTAAATACGCAGCAATTTATATTATTATTAATGCGGCAATTTATATTATTATTAAATACGTGGCAATTTATATTATTATTAAATACTGGCAATTTATATTATTAATACGCGGCAATTTATATTATTATTAAATACGCGGCAATTTATATTATTATTAAATACGCGGCAATTTATATTATTATTAAATACGCGGCAATTTATATTATTATTAAATACGCGGCAATTTATATTTATTATTAAATACCGCGGCAATTTATATTATTTTTAAATACGCAGCAATTTATATTATTAATTAAATACGCAGCAATTTATATTATTATTAAATACGCGGCAATTTATATTATTATTAAATACGCGGCAATTTATATTATTATTAAATACGCAGCAATTTATACTTATTATTAAATACGCGGCAGTTATATTATTATTAAATACACGCTTAAATTTATATTATTTTTGTGCAGCAATTTATATTATTATAAAATACATGACAATTTATATTATTTTAAATACCGGCAATTTATATTATTTTAAATACACGTAGTTATATTATTATTCATCTGTAAATTTATATTTATTATTAAATACGCAGCAATTTATATTATTATTAAATACGCAGCAATTTATATTATTATTAATGCGGCAATTTATATTATTATTAAATACGCGGCAATTTATATTATTAATATTAAATACGCGGCAATTTATATTATTATTAAATACGCAGCAATTTATATTATTAGCTAATGCACAGCAATTTATATTATTATTAAATACAGCAATATATATTATTATTAAATACCCGGCAATTTATATTATTATTAAATACACGGCAATTTATATTATTATTAAATACACGGCAATTTATATTATTATTAAATACGCGGCAATTTATATTATTATTAAATACGCGGCAATTTATATTATTATTAAATACGCAGCAATTTATGTTATTTTTAAATACGCAGCAATTTATATTATTATTAAATACGCAGCAATTTATATTATTATTAAATACGCAGCAATTTATATTATTATTAAATACAGCAATTTATATTATTATTAAATACGCAGCAATTTATATTATTATTAAATACGCGGCAATTTATATTATTATTAATGCCTTAATTTATATTATTATTAAATATAACCAATTATATTATTTTTAAATACGCGGCAATTTATATTATTATAAATTACGCGGCAATTTATATTATTATTAAATACGCGGCAATTTATATTATTATTAAATAAAACGATTTATATTATTATTAAATACGCAGCAATTTATATTATTATTAATACGTAATTTATATTATTATTAAATACGCAGCAATTTATATTATTAAATACGCAGCAATTTATATTATTATTAAATACGCGGCAATTTATATTTATTATTAAATACGCAGCAATTTATATTATTATTAAATACGCAGCAATTTATATTATTTTTAAATACGTATTTATATTATTATAAATTACGCGGCAATTTATATTATTATTAAATACGCGTATTTATATTATTATTAAATACGCGGCAATTTATATTATTATTAAATACATGACAATTTATCATTATTATTAAATACGCGGCAATTTATATTATTATTAAACTTGCGGCAATTTATATTATTATTAAATACGCGGCAATTTATATTATTATTAAATACGCGGCAATTTATATTATTATTAAATACGCGGCAATTTATATTAGTATTAAATACGCGGCAATTTATATTATTATTAAATACGCGGCAATTTATATTATTATTAAATACGCGGCAATTTATATTATTATTAAATACGCGGCAATTTATATTATTATTAAATACGCGGCAATTTATATTATTATTAAATACGCGGCAATTTATATTATTATTAAATACGCAGCAATTTATATTATTATTAAATACGCGGCAATTTATATTATTATTAAATACGCGGCAATTTATATTATTATTAAATACGCGGCAATTTATATTATTATTAAATACATGACAGTTATATTTATTATTAAATACGCGGCAATTTATATTATTATTAAATACGCAGCAATTTATATTATTATTAAATACGCAGCAATTTTATATTATTATTAATACGGCAATTTATATTATTATTAAATACGCAGCAAATTATATTATTTTTAAATACGCGGCAATTTATATTATTATAAATTACGCGGCAATTTATATTATTATTAAATACACTGACAATTTTATATTATTTTTAAATACGCGGCAATTTATATTGTTATAAATTGCATGAATTTATATTATTATTAAATACGCGGCAATTTATATTATTATTAAATACGCGGCAATTTATATTATTATTAAATACGCAGCAAATTATATATTATTAAATACGCGGCAATTTATATTATTATTAAATACGCGGCAATTTATATTATTATTAAATACGCGGCAATTTATATTATTTTAAATACACGTATTTATATTTAAATTATTAAATACGCAGCAATTTATATTTATTATTAAAGCGCGGCAATTTATATTTATTTTTAAATACGCAGCAATTTATATTATTATTAAATACGCGGCAATTTATATTATTATTAAATACGCGGCAATTTATATTATTATTAAATACGCAGCAAATTATATTATTTTTAAATACGCGGCAATTTATATTATTATAAATTACGCGGCAATTTATATTATTATTAAATACGCGGCAATTTATATTATTATTAAATACGCGGCAATTTATATTGGTAAATACGCGGCAATTTATATTATTATTATTAAATACGCAACAGTTTATATTATTATTAAATACGCGGCAATTATATTATTATTAATGCCGGCAATTTATATTATTATTAAATACGCGGCAATTTATATTATTATTAAATACGCAGCAATTTATATTATTATTAAATACGCGGCAATTTATATTTATTATTAAATACGCGGCAATTTATATTATTATTAAATACGCGGCAATTTATATTATTATTAAATACAGCAATTTATATTATTTATTAAATACTAAGCAATTTATATTATTTTTTAAATACATGATTTATATTGTTATAAATTGCGGCAATTTATATTATTATTAAATACGCGTAATTTATATTAATAAATACGCAGCAGATTATATTATTATTAAATACGCGGCAATTTATATTATTGTTAAATACGCGGCAATTTATATTATTATTAAATACGCGGCAATTTATATTATTATTAAATACGCGGCAATTTATATTATGGCTAAATACAGCAATTTATATTATTATTAAATAGCGGCAGCGGTTATATTATTATTAAATACGCGGCAATTTATATTATTATTAAATACGCGGCAATTTATATTATTATTAAATACGCAGCAATTTATATTATTATTAAATACGCAGCAATTTATATTATTTTTAAATACGCGGCAATTTATATTATTATAAATTACGCTTAATTTATATTATTATTAAATACGCGGCAATTTATATTATTATTAAATACGCGGCAATTTATATTATTATTAAATACGCGGCAATTTATATTATTATTAAATACGCAGCAATTTATATTATTATTAAATACGCGGCAATTTATATTATTATTAAATACGCGGCAATTTATATTGTTATTAAATACACGGCAATTTATATTATTATTAAATACGCGGCAATTTTATATTATTTTTAAATACGCGGCAATTTATATTTATTATTAAATACGCAGCAATTTATATTATTATTAAATACGCGGCAATTTATATTATTTTTAAATACGCGGCAATTTATATTATTATTAAATACGCGGCAATTTATATTATTATTAAATACGCGGCAATTTATATTATTATTAAATACGCGGCAATTTATATTATTATTAAATACGCGGCAATTTATATTATTATTAAATACGCAGCAATTTATATTATTATTAAATACGCGGCAATTTATATTATTATTAAATACGCAGCAATTTATATTATTATTAAATACGCGGCAATTTATATTATTATTAAATACGCGGCAATTTATATTATTATTAAATACGCGGCAATTTATATTATTATTAAATACGCGGCAATTTATATTATTATTAAATACGCGGCAATTTATATTATTATTAAATACGCAGCAATTTATATTATTATTAAATACGCAGCAATTTATATTATTTTTAATGGCAATTTATATTATTATAAATTACGCGGCAATTTATATTATTATTAAATACGCGGCAATTTATATTTATTATTAAATACGCGGCAATTTATATTATTATTAAATACGCAGCAATTTATATTATTATTAAATACGCGGCAATTTATATTATTATTAAATACGCAGCAATTTATATTATTATTAAATACGCAGCAATTTATATTATTTTTAAATACGCGGCAATTTTATATTATTATAAATTACGCGGCAATTATATTATTATTAAATACGCGGCAATTTATATTATTATTAAATACGCGGCAATTTATATTATTATTAAATACGCGGCAATTTATATTATTATTAAATACGCGGCAATTTATATTATTATTAAATACGCGGCAATTTATATTATTATTAAATACGCGGCAATTTATATTATTATTAAATACGCAGCAATTTATATTATTATTAAATACGCGGCAATTTATATTATTATTAAATACGCGGCAATTTATATTATTATTAAATACGCGGCAATTTATATTATTATTAAATACGCGGCAATTTATATTATTTTTAAATACGCGGCAATTTATATTATTTTTTAAATACGCGGCAATTTATATTGTCGCAATTACGCGGCAATTTATATTATTATTAAATACGCAGCAATTTATATTATTTTTAAATACGCGGCAATTTATATTATTATAAATTACGCGGCAATTTATATTATTATTAAATACGCGGCAATTTATATTATTAAATACGCGGCAATTTATATTATTATTAAATACGCGGCAATTTATATTATTATTAAATACGCGGCAATTTATATTATTATTAAATACGCGGCAATTTATATTATTATTAAATACGCGGCAATTTATATTATTATTAAATACGCGGCAATTTATATTATTTTTAAATACTGCGGCAATTTATATTATTATTAAATATGGTAATTTATATTATTATTAAATACGCGGCAATTTATATTATTTTTAAATACGCAGTAATTTATATTATTATTAAATACGCGGCAATTTATATTATTTTTAAATACGCAGCAATTTATATTATTATAAAATACGCGGCAATTTATATTATTTTTAAATACCCGGCAATTTATATTATTTTTAAATACGCGGCAATTTATATTATTATTAAATACGCGGCAATTTATATTATTATTAAATACGCAGCAATTTATATTATTATTAAATACGCAATAAAATTATATTATTTTTAAATACGCGGCAATTTATACTTATTATAAATTACGCGGCAATTTATATTATTATTAAATACGCGGCAATTTATATTATTATTAAATACGCGGCAATTTATATTATTATTAAATACATATTTAATAATTATATTATTATTAAATACACGGCAATTTATATTATTATTAAATACGCGGCAATTTATATTATTATTAAATACGCGGCAATTTATATTATTTTTAAATACGCAGCAATTTATATTATTATAAAATACGCGGCAATTTATATTATTTTTTAAATACGCAGCAATTTATATTATTATAAAATACGCGGCAATTTATATTATTTTTAAATACCCGGCAATTTATATTATTATTAAATACGCGGCAATTTATATTATTTTTAAATACGCAGCAATTTATATTATTATTAAATACGCGGCAATTTATATTATTTTTAAATACGCAGCAATTTATATTATTATAAAATACACGCGGCAATTTATATATTATTTTTAAATACCCGGCAATTTATATTATTTTTAAATACGCGGCAATTTATATTATTATTAAATACGCGGCAATTTATATTATTATTAAATACGCAGCAATTTATATTTATTATTAAATACGCAGCAAATTATATTATTTTTAAATACGCGGCAATTTATATTATTATAAATTACGCGGCAATTTATATTATTATTAAATACGCGGCAATTTATATTATTATTAAATACGCGGCAATTTATATTATTATTAAATACGCGGCAATTTATATTATTATTAAATACGCGGCAATTTATATTATTATTAAATACGCGGCAATTTATATTATTATTAAATACGCGGCAATTTATATTATTTTTAAATACGCAGCAATTTATATTATTATTAAATACGCAGCAATTTATATTATTATTAAATACGCGGCAATTTATATTATTATTAAATACGCGGCAATTTATATTATTTTTAAATACGCGGCAATTTATATTATTATAAAATACGCAGCAATTTATATTATTATTAAATACGCAGCAAATTATATTATTTTTAAATACGCGGCAATTTATATTATTTTTTTAAATACGCGGCAATTTATATTATTATTAAATACGCAGCAATTTATATTATTAAATACGCAGCAATTTATATTATTATTAAATACGCAGCAATTTATATTATTTTTAAATACGCGGCAATTTATATTATTATTAATGCGTAATTATATTATTATTAAATACGCGGCAATTTATATTATTTTTAAATACGCAGCAATTTATATTATTATTAAATACGCGGCAATTTATATTATTATTAAATACGCAGCAATTTATATTATTATTAAATACGCGGCAATTTATATTGTTAAATACATAAATACGCAGCAATTTATATTATTATTAAATACGCGGCAATTTATATTATTATTAAATACGCGGCAATTTATATTATTATTAAATACGCGGCAATTTATATTATTATTAAATACGCGGCAATTTATATTATTATTAAATACGCAGCAATTTATATTATTATTAAATACGCGGCAATTTATATTATTATTAAATACGCGGCAATTTATATTATTATTAAATACGCGGCAATTTATATTATTATTAAATACGCGGCAATTTATATTTATTATTAAATACGCGGCAATTTATATTATTATTAAATACGCGGCAATTTATATTATTATTAAATACGCAACAATTTATATTATTATTAAATACGCGGCAATTTATATTATTATTAAATACGCGGCAATTTATATTATTATTAAATACGCGGCAATTTATATTATTATTAAATACGCGGCAATTTATATTATTATTAAATACGCGGCAATTTATATTATTATTAAATACGCGGCAATTTATATTATTATTAAATACGCAGCAATTTATATTATTATTAAATACGCGGCAATTTATATTATTTTTAAATACGCAGCAATTTATATTATTATTAAATACGCGGCAATTTATATTATTATTAAATACGCGGCAATTTATATTATTATTAAATACGCAGCAATTTATATTATTATTAAATACGCGGCAATTTATATTATTATTAAATACGCAGCAATTTATATTATTATTAAATACGCAGCAATTTATATTATTATTAAATACGCAGCAATTTATATTATTATTAAATACGCAGCAATTTATATTATTATTAAATATAAGCAATTTATATTATTATTAAATACACGGCAATTTATATTATTATTAAATACGCGGCAATTTATATTATTATTAAATACGCAGCAATTTACTATATTATTATTAAATACGCAGCAATTTATATTATTATTAAATACGCGGCAATTTATATTATTATTAAATACGCAGCAATTTATATTATTATTAAATACGCGGCAATTTATGTTATTCCATTAAATACACGGCAATTTATATTATTATTAAATACGCAGCAATTTATATTATTATTAAATACGCAGCAATTTATATTATTATTAAATACGCAGCAATTTATATTATTATTAAATACGCAGCAATTTATATTATTATTAAATACGCGGCAATTTATATTATTATTAAATACGCAGCAATTTATATTATTATTAAATACGCAGCAATTTATATTATTATTAAATACGCAGCAATTTATATTATTTTTAAATACGCGGCAATTTATATTATTATTAAATAAAGCAATTTATATTATTATTAAATACGCGGCAATTTATATTATTATTAAATACGCAGCAATTTATATTTTATTTATTAAAATACGCGGCAATTTATATTATTAAATATAAATACGCAGCAATTTATATTATTATTAAATACGCAACAGTTATATTATTATTAAATACGTTAATTTATATTTATTATTAAATACGCAGCAATTATATTATTATTAAATACGCGGCAATTTATATTATTATTAAATACGCGGCAATTTATATTATTATTAAATACGCAGCAATTTATATTATTATTAAATACGCAACGAAAAATTTATATTATTATTAAATACGCGGCAATTTATATTATTATTAAATACGCAGCAATTTATATTTTCTTCATTAAAAATACGTAATTTATATTATTATTAAATACGCGTATTTTATATTATTATTAAATACGCAGCAATTTATATTATTATTAAATACGCAGCAATTTATATTATTTATTAAATACGCGGCAATTTATATTATTATTAAATACGCAGCAATTTATATTATTATTAAATACGCGGCAATTTATATTATTATTAAATAGCAATTTATATTATTATTAAATATAATAATTTATATTATATTCAATACGCAGCAATTTATATTATTATTAAATACATAGTAGCAATTTATATTATTATTAAATACGCAGCAATTTATATTATTATTAAATACATGACAATTTATATTATTATTAAATACGCAGCAATTTATATATTATTATTAAATATAATAATTTATATTTATTATTAAATACGCAGCAATTTATATTATTTTATTTTTTTAAATACGCGCCATTTTATTATTATTAAATACGCAGCAATTTATATTATTATTAAATACGCGGCAATTTATATTATTATTAAATACGCAGCAATTTATATTATTATTAAATACGCGGCAATTTATATTATTATTAAATACGCGGCAATTTATATTATTATTAAATACCCGCAGCAATTTATATTATTATTAAATACGCAGCAATTTATATTATTATTAAATACGCAGCAATTTTATATTATTTTTAAATACGCAACAATTTATATTATTATTAAATACGCAGCAATTTATATTATTATTAAATACGCAACAATTTATATTATTATTAAATACGCGGCAATTCCTGATACTTAATATTAAATACATGACAATTTATATTATTATTAAATACGCGGCAATTTATATTATTTTTAATATGTATTTATATTATTATTAAATACGCAGCAATTTATATTATTATTAAATACGCAGCAATTTATATTATTATTAAATACACGTATTTATATTATTGGCATTAATACGCAGCAATTTATATTATTATTAAATACGCAGCAATTTATATTATTAGCTAAATACGCAGCAATTTATATTATTATTAAATACGCGGCAATTTATATTATTATTAAATACGCGGCAATTTATATTATTATTAAATACGCAGCAATTTATATTATTATTAAATACGCGGAAATTTATATTATTTTTAAATACTCAGTAATTTATATTATTATTAAATACGCGGCAATTTATATTATTATTAAATACGCAACAATTTATATTATTAAATACGCGGCAATTTATATTATTAAATACGCAGCAATTTATATTATTATTAAATACGCGGCAATTTATATTATTATTAAATACGCAGCAATTTATATTATTATTAAATACGCGGCAATTTATATTGTTATTAAATACTTGGCAATTTATATTATTTATTAAATACGCGGCAATTTATATTATTATTAAATACGCAGCAATTTATATTATTATTAAATACGCAGCAATTTATATTATTATTACAAATACGCGGCAATTTATATTATTATTAAATACGCAGCAATTTATATTATTATTAAATACGCAGCAATTTATATTATTATTAAATACGCAGCAATTTATATTATTATTAAATACGCGGCAATTTATATTATTATTAAATACGCAGCAATTTATATTATTATTAAATACGCAGCAATTTATATTATTATTAAATACACCGTATTTATATTATTATTAAATACGCAGCAATTTATATTATTAATAATAAATACGCAACAATTTATATTATTATTAAATACGCAGCAATTTATATTATTATTAAATACGCAGCAATTTATATTATTATTAAATACGCGGCAATTTATATTATTATTAAATACGCAGCAATTTATATTATTATTAAATACGCAGCAATTTATATTATTAAATACGCGTTTATATTATTAAATACGCAGCAATTTATATTATTATTAAATACGCCGCCGTTTATATTATTATTAAATACGCAGCAATTTATATTATTATTAAATACGCGGCAATTTATATTGTTACCATTAAATACGCAGCAATTTATATTATTATTAAATACGCAACAATTTATATTATTAGTAAATACGCAGCAATTTATATTATTATTAAATACGCAGCAATTTATATTATTATTAAATACGCAGCAATTGTATTATTATTCATCGCGGCAATTTATATTATTATTAAATACATAGCAATTTATATTTATTATTAAATACGGCAATTTATATTATTATTAAATACAGCAATTTATATTATTATTAAATACGTATTTATATTAATATTATTAATATAACCATTATATTATTATTAAATATGTAGCAATTTATATTGTTAATAATAAAATACCTGTGTTTATATTATTTAATAAATACCTTAATTTATATTATTTATTAAATAAAACATTTATATTATTATTAAATACATAACCAATTTATATTATTATTAAATACGCAGCAATTTATATTATTTATTAATGCAATAAATTTATATTATTTAGCATAAATACGGCAATTTATATTATTATTAAATAAAAAGCATTTATATTATTATTAAATACGCAGCAATTTATATTATTATTAAATACGCAGTAATTTATGACTTATTAAATACGCAGCAATTTATATTATTATTAATACGGCAATTTATATTATTATTAAATACGCGGCAATTTATATTATTATTAAATGCCATTTATATTATTATTAAATACGTATTTATATTATTATTAAATACTAGTAATTTATATTATTATTAAATACGCGGCTTAATTTATATTATTAGCTAAATATGCCGTAAGTATATTAATAAATAAATACGCTTAAATTTATATTCTTATTAAATACGCATGACATATTATTATTAAATATGCAGTATATATTATTTTTAATACTCAGTAATTTATATTATTACCATTAAATACGCAGTAATTTATATTATTATTAAATACGCAGCAATTTATATTATTATTAAATACGCGGCAATTTATATTATTATTAAATACGCAGCAATTTATATTATTATTAAATACGCGGCAATTTATATTATTATTTAAATACGCAGCAATTTATATTATTATTAAATACGCGGCAATTTATATTATTATTAAATACGCAGCAATTTATATTTATTATTAAATACATAACTTATTTATATTTATTATTAAATACGCGGCAATTTATATTATTATTAAATACGCAGCAATTTATATTATTATTAAATACTTGCGGCAATTTATATTATTATTAAATACGCAGCAATTTATATTATTATTAAATACGCAGCAATTTATATTATTAGCGTAAATACGCAGCAATTTATATTATTATTAAATACGCAGCAATTTATATTATTATTAAATACGCGGCAATTTATATTATTATTAAATACGCAGCAATTTATATTATTATTAGTAAATACGCAGCAATTTATATTTATTATTAAATACGCAGCAATTTATATTATTATTAAATACGCGGCAATTTATATTATTATTAAATACGCGGCAATTTATATTATTATTAAATACGCAGCAATTTATATTATTATTAAATACGCAGCAATTTATATTATTATTAAATACGCGGCCAATTTATATTATTATTAAATACGCGGCAATTTATATTATTATTAAATACGCGGCAATTTATATTATTATTAATACGCAGCAATTTATTATTATTAAATACGCAGCAATTTATATTATTATTAAATACGCAGCAATTTATATTATTATTAAATACGCGGCAATTTATATTATTATTAAATACGCGGCAATTTATATTATTATAAAAGTAACGATTACTTATTATTAAATACGCGGCAATTTATATTATTATTAAATACGCAGCAATTTATTATTTTTAAATACGCAGCAATTTATATTATTATTAAATACGCAGCAATTTATATTATTATTAAATACGCAGCAATTTATATTATTATTAATGCGGCAATTTATATTTATTATTAAATACGTAGTTTATATTATTATAAAATACGCGGCAATTTATATTATTATTAAATACGCGGCAATTTATATTATTATTAAATACATAGCAATTTATATTATTATTAAATACGCAGCAATTTATATTTATTATTAAATACATAATAAATTTATATTATTAATTAAATACATAGCAATTTATATTATTATTAAATACGCAGCAATTTATATTATTATTAAATACGCAGCAATTTATATTATTATTAAATACGCAGCAATTTATATTATTATTAAATACGCGGCAATTTATATTATTATTAAATACGCGGCAATTTATATTATTATTAAATACGCGGCAATTTATATTATTATTAAATACGCAGCAATTTATATTATTATTAAATACGCAGCAATTTATATTATTATTAAATACGCAGCAATTTATATTATTATTAAATACGCGGCAATTTATATTATTATTAAATACGCAGCAATTTATATTATTATTAAATACGCGGCAATTTATATTATTATTAAATACGCGGCAATTTATATTATTATTAAATACGCGGCAATTTATATTATTATTAAATACGCGGCAATTTATATTATTATTAAATACGCGGCAATTTATATTATTATTAAATACGCAGCAATTTATATTATTATTAAATACAGCAATTCATATTATTATTATCCGCGGCAATTTATATTATTATTAAATACACTTGACAATTTATATTATTATTAAATACGTTATATTTATTTTTAAATACTCAGTAATTTATATTATTATTAAATACGCGGCAATTTATATTATTATTAAATACGCAGCAATTTATATTATTATTAAATACGTAACAATTTATATTATTATTAAATACGCGGCAATTTATATTATTATTAAATACGCAGCAATTTATATTGTTGCCAATACGCAGCAATTTATATTATTATTATTAAATACGCAGCAATTTATATTATTATTAAATACGCGGCAATTTATATTATTATTAAATACGCGGCAATTTATATTATTATTAAATACGCGGCAATTTATATTATTATTAAATACGCGGCAATTTATATTATTTTTAAATACGCAGCAATTTATATTATTATTAAATACGCAGCAATTTATATTATTATTAAATACGCCAATTTATATTATTATTAAATACGCGGCAATTTATATTATTATTAAATACGCGGCAATTTATATTATTATTAAATACGCGGCAATTTATATTATTATTAATGTTGCAACAATTTATATTATTATTAAATACGCGGAAATTTATATTATTTTTAAATACTCAGTAATTTATATTATTATTAAATACGCAGCGATTTATATTATTATTAAATACGCAGCAATTTATATTATTATTAAATACGCGGCAATTTATATTATTAGTAAATACGCAGCAATTTATATTATTATTAAATACGCAGCAATTTATATTATTATTAAATACGCAGCAATTTATATTATTATTAAATACGCATAATTTATATTATTATTAAATACGCAGCGTTATAACATTATTTATGCAACAATTTATATTATTGTAAATACGCAGCAATTTATATTATTATTAAATACGCAGCAATTTATATTATTATTAAATACGCGGCAATTTATATTATTATTCAATACGCGGCAATTTATATTATTATTAAATACGCGGCAATTTATATTATTATTATACGTAATTTACCTTATTATTAAATACGCAGCAATTTATATTATTATTAAATACGGCAATTTATATTATTATTAAATACGCCAATTTATATTATTATTAATACGCGGCAATTTATATTATTATTAAATATACGTATTTATATTATTATTATTTTTGTAATTTATATTATTATTAAATACGCAGCAATTTATATTATTATTAATACGCAGCAATTATTATTATTAAATACGCGGCAATTTATATTATTATTAAATACGCGGCAATTTATATTATTATTAAATACGCGGCAATTTATATTATTATTAAATACGCGGCAATTTATATTATTATTAAATACGCGGCAATTTATATTATTATTAAATACGCAGCAATTTATATTATTATTAAATACGCAGCAATTTATATTATTATTAAATACGCGGCAATTTATATTATTATTAAATACGCGGCAATTTATATTATTAAATACGCGGCAATTTATATTATTATTAAATACGCAGCAATTTATATTATTATTAAATACGCGGCAATTTATATTATTATTAAATACGCAGCAATTTATATTATTATTAAATACGCAGCAATTTATATTATTATTAAATACGCGGCAATTTATATTATTATTAAATACGCGGCAATTTATATTATTATTAAATACGCGGCAATTTATATTATTATTAAATACGCGGAAATTTATATTATTTTAAATATATGATAATTTATATTATTATTAAATACGCGGCAATTTATATTATTATTAAATACGCGGCAATTTATATTTATTATTAATGCGCAGCAATTTATATTATTATTAATGCATAGCAATTTATATTGTCGCTTAAATACGCAGCAATTTATATTATTATTAAATACGCGGCAATTTATATTATTAGTAAATACGCGGCAATTTATATTATTATTAAATACGCACGTAACAATTTATGTTATTATTAAATACGCGGCGATTTATATTATTATTAAATACGCAGCAATTTATATTATTATTAAATACGGCAATTTATATTATTATTAAATACGCAGCAATTGCTGTTATTATTAAATACGCGGCAATTTATATTATTATTAAATACGCGGCAATTTATATTATTATTAAATACGCAGCAATTTATATTATTATTAAATACGCGGCAATTTATATTATTATTAAATACGCAGCAATTTATATTATTATTAAATACGCGGCAATTTATATTATTATTAAATACGCGGCAATTTATATTATTATTAAATACGCAGCAATTTATATTATTATTAAATACGCAGCAATTTATATTATTATTAAATACGCAGCAATTTTATATTTATTATTAAATACGCAGCAATTTTATATTATTATTAAATACGCAGCAGTTATATTATTATTAAATACGTAATTTATATTATTATTAAATATTGTAGCAATTTATATTATTATTAAATACGCGGCAATTTATATTATTATTAAATACGCGGCAATTTATATTATTATTAAATACGCGGCAATTTATATTATTATTAAATACGCAGCAATTTATATTATTGGCAGTAAATACGCAGCAATTTATATTATTATTAAATACGCAGCAATTTATATTTATTAAATACGCAGCAATTTATATTATTATTAAATACGCGGCAAGTTATATTATTATTAAAAATACGCGGCAATTTATATTGTATTAAATACGCATGAAATTTATATTATTATTAAATACGCAGCAATTTATATATTATTAAATACGCGGCAATTTATATTATTATTAAATACGCGGCAATTTATATTATTATTAAATACGCGGCAATTTATATTATTTTTAAATACGCGGCAATTTATATTATTATTAAATACGCAGCAATTTATATTATTATTAAATACGCAGCAATTTATATTATTATTAAATACGCAGCAATTTATATTATTATTAAATACTTGGCAATTTATATTATTATTAAATACGCAGCAATTTATATTATTATTAAATACGCAGCAATTTATATTATTATTAAATACGCGGCAATTTATATTATTATTAAATACGCGGCAATTTATATTATTATTAAATACGCAGCAATTTATATTATTATTAAATACGCAGCAATTTATATTATTATTAAATACGCGGCAATTTATATTATTATTAAATACTGGCAATTTATATTATTATTAAATACACGCGGAAATTTATATTATTTTTAAATACTCAGTAATTTATATTATTATTAAATACGCGGCAATTTATATTATTATTAAATACGCAGCAATTTATATTATTATTAAATACGCGGCAATTTATTATTATTAAATACCGCAGCAATTTATATTATTATTAAATACGCAGCAATTTATATTATTATTAAATACGCAGCAATTTATATTATTATTAAATACGCGGAAATTTATATTATTTTTAAATACTCAGTAATTTATATTATTATTAAATACGCGGCAATTTTATATTATTAATAAATACGCAGCAATTTATATTATTATTAAATACGCGGCAATTTATATTATTATTAAATACGCGGCAATTTATATTATTATTAAATACGTAATTTATATTATTATTAAATACGCAGCAATTTATATTATTTTTAAATACGCGGCAATTTATATTATTATTAAATACGCGGCAATTTATATTATTATTAAATACGCAGCAATTTATATTATTATTAAATACGCAGCAAATTATATTATTTTTTAAATACGCGGCAATTTATATTATTATAAATTGCATGCAATTTATATTATTATTAAATACGCGGCAATTTATATTATTATTAAATACGCGGCAATTTATATTATTATTAAATACGCAGCAATTTATATTATTATTAAATACGCGGCAATTTATATTATTATTAAATACGCAGCAATTTATATTATTTTTAAATACGCGGCAATTTATATTATTATTAAATACGCGGCAATTTATATTATTATTAAATACGCAGCAATTTATATTATTATTAAATACGCGGCAATTTATATTATTATTAAATACGCAGCAATTTATATTATTATTAAATACGTAATTTATATTATTAGTAAATACGCGGCAATTTATATTATTATTAAATACGCAGCAATTTATATTATTATTAAATACGCGGCAATTTATATTATTATTAAATACGCAGCAATTTATATTATTATTAAATACGCAGCAATTTATATTATTATTAAATACGCAGCAATTTATATTATTATTAAATACGCAGCAATTTATATTATTTTTAAATACGCGGCAATTTATATTATTATTAAATACGCGGCAATTTATATTATTATTAAATACGCAGCAATTTATATTATTATTAAATACGCGGCAATTTATATTATTATTAAATACGCAGCAATTTATATTATTATTAAATACGCAGCAATTTATATTATTTTTAAATACGCGGCAATTTATATTATTTATTAAATACTGCGGCAATTTATATTATTATTTATTACGCAGCAATTTATATTATTATTAAATACGCGGCTTATTTATATTATTAAATACGCAGCAATTTATATTATTATTAAATACGCAGCAATTTATATTATTATTAAATACGCAGCAATTTATATTATTATTAAATACGCGGCAATTTATATTATTATTAAATACGCGGCAATTTATATTATTAGTAAATACGCGGCAATTTATATTATTATTAAATACACCGGCAATTTATATTATTTATTAAATATAGCGATTTATATTATTATTAAATACGCCGGTATATTATTATTAATGCAAAAACATTTATATTATTATTGTCGCGGCAGTTATATTATTATTATTTATGCGCGGCGTTATATTATTATTAAGTAAAACCGTTGTTATTTATTATCATAAAAACATTTATATTATTAAGCCGCAGCAATTTATATTATTATTAAATACGCAGCAATTTATATTATTATTAAATACGCAGCAATTTATATTATTATTAAATATAAGCAATTTATATTATTATTAAATACTGGCAATTTATATTATTATTAAATACGCAGCAATTTATATTATTATTAAATACCAAGCGAATTTATATTATTATTAAATACGTAATTATAATATTATTAAATACGCAGCTAATTTATATTATTATTAAATACGCAGCAATTTATATTATTATTAAATACGCAGCAATTTATATTATTATTAAATACGCGGCAATTTATATTATTATTAAATACGCGGCAATTTATATTATTATTAAATACGCGGCAATTTATATTATTATTAAATATGGCAATTTATATTATTATTAAATACAGCAATTTATATTATTATTAAATACGCAGCAATTTATATTATTATTAAATACGCAGCAATTTATATTATTATTAAATACGCAGCAATTTATATTATTATTAAATACGCGGAAATTTATATTATTTTAAATACTCAGTAATTTATATTATTATTAAATACGCGGCAATTTATATTATTATTAAATACGCAGCAATTTATATTATTATTAAATACGCGGCAATTTATATTATTATTAAATACGCGGCAATTTATATTATTATTAAATACGCAGCAATTTATATTATTATTAAATACGCAGCAATTTATATTTATTTTAAATACGCAGCAATTTATATTATTATTAAATACGCGGCAATTTATATTATTATTAATTTTTAACGATTTATATTATTATTAAATACGCAGCAAATTATATTATTTTTAAATACGCGGCAATTTATATTATTATAAATTACGCGGCAATTTATATTATTATTAAATACGCGGCAATTTATATTATTGTAAATACGCGGCAATTTATATTATTATTAAATACGCGGCAATTTATATTATTATTAAATACGCGGCAATTTATATTATTATTAAATACGCGGCAATTTATATTATTTTTAAATACGCGGCAATTTATATTATTATTAAATACGCAGCAATTTATATTATTATTAAATACGCGGCAATTTATATTATTTTTAAATACCCAGCAATTTGTATTATTAAATACGCGGCAATTTATATTATTATTAAATACGCAGCAATTTATATTATTATTAAATACGCGGCAATTTATATTATTATTAAATACGCGGCAATTTATATTATTTTAAATACGCGGCAATTTATATTATTATTAAATACGCGGCAATTTATATTATTATTAAATACGCGTTTATATTATTATTAAATACGCAGCAATTTATATTATTATTAAATACGCGGCAATTTATATTATTATTAAATACGCGGCAATTTATATTATTTTTAAATACGCGGCAATTTATATTATTATTAAATACGCAGCAATTTTATATTATTATTAAATACGCGGCAATTTATATTATTTTTAAATACGCAGCAATTTATATTATTATTAAATACGCGGCAATTTATATTATTATTAAATACGCAGCAATTTATATTATTATTAAATACGCGGCAATTTATATTATTATTAAGTAAATACGCGGCAATTTATATTATTTTTAAATACGCGGCAATTTATATTATTATTAAATACGCGGCAATTTATATTATTATTAAATACGCGGCAATTTATATTATTATTAAATACGCGGCAATTTATATTATTATTAAATACGCGGCAATTTATATTATTATTAAATACGCGGCAATTTATATTATTATTAAATACGCGGCAATTTATATTATTATTAAATACGCGGCAATTTATATTATTATTAAATACGCGGCAATTTATATTATTATTAAATACGCGGCAATTTATATTATTTTTAAATGCATGACAATTTATATTATTATTAAATACGCAGCAATTTATATTATTATTAAATACGCGGCAATTTATATTATTATTAAATACGCGGCAATTTATATTATTATTAAATACGCGGCAATTTATATTATTATTAAATACGCGGCAATTTATATTATTATTAAATACGCGGCAATTTATATTATTTTTAAATACGCGGCAATTTATATTATTATTAAATACGCGTGCTTGATTTATACTGGCTATTAAATACGCGGCAATTTATATTATTATTAAATACGCGGCAATTTATATTATTATTAAATACGCGGCAATTTATATTATTATTAAATACGCGGCAATTTATATTATTATTAAATACGCGGCAATTTATATTATTTATTAAATACGCGGCAATTTATATTTATTATTAAATACGCGGCAATTTATATTATTATTAAATACGCAGCAATTTATATTATTATTAAATACGCGGCAATTTATATTATTAAATACGCGGCAATTTATATTATTAAATACGCAGCAATTTATATTATTATTAAATACTGACAATTTATATTATTATTAAATACGCGGCAATTTATATTATTATTAAATACGCGGCAATTTATATTATTATTAAATACGCGGCAATTTATATTATTTTTAAATACGCGGCAATTTATATTATTATTAAATACGCGGCAATTTATATTATTGCTAAATACGCGGCAATTTATATTTATTATTAAATACGCGGCAATTTATATTATTATTAAATACGCGGCAATTTATATTATTATTAAATACGCGGCAATTTATATTATTATTAAATACGCGGCAATTTATATTATTATTAAATACGCGGCAATTTATATTATTAATACGTACAGCAATTTATATTATTATTAAATACGCGGCAATTTATATTATTATTAAATACGCGGCAATTTATATTATTTTTAAATACGCGGCAATTTATATTATTTATTAAATACGCGGCAATTTATATTATTATTAAATACGCGGCAATTTATATTATTATTAAATACGCAGCAATTTATATTATTATTAAATACGCAGCATTTATATTATTATTAAATATGGCAATTTATATTATTTTTAAATACGCGGCAATTTATATTATTATTAAATACGCAGCAATTTATATTATTATTAAATACGCGGCAATTTATATTATTTTTAAATACGCGGCAATTTATATTATTATTAAATACGCGGCAATTTATATTATTATTAAATACGCGGCAATTTATATTATTTTTAAATACGCGGCAATTTATATTATTATTAAATACGCGGCAATTTATATTATTATTAAATACGCGGCAATTTATATTATTATTAAATACGCAGCAATTTATATTATTATTAAATACGCTGCAATTTATATTATTATTAAATACGCAGCAATTTATATTATTATTAAATACGCGGCAATTTATATTATTTTTAAATACGCGTAATTTATATTATTATTAAATACGCGGCAATTTATATTATTTTTAAATACGCGGCAATTTATATTATTATTAAATACGCAGCAATTTATATTATTATTAAATACGCGGCAATTTATATTATTATTAAATACGCAGCAATTTATATTATTATTAAATACGCGGCAATTTATATTATTATTAAATACGCGGCAATTTATATTATTTTTAAATACGCGGCAATTTATATTATTATTAAATACGCGGCAATTTATATTATTATTAAATACGGCAATTTATATTATTATTATTAAATACGCGGCAATTTATATTATTATTAAATACGCGGCAATTTATATTATTATTAAATACGCGGCAATTTATATTATTATTAAATACGCGGCAATTTATATTATTATTAAATACGCGGCAATTTATATTATTATTAAATACGCGGCAATTTATATTATTATTAAATACGCGGCAATTTATATTATTATTAAATACGCAGCAATTTATATTATTATTAAATACGCGGCAATTTATATTATTATTAAATACGCGGCAATTTATATTATTTTTAAATACGCGGCAATTTATATTATTATTAAATACGCGGCAATTTATATTATTATTAAATACGCGGCAATTTATATTATTATTAAATACGCGGCAATTTATATTATTATTAAATACGCAGCAATTTATATTATTATTAAATACGCGGCAATTTATATTATTATAAATTACGCGGCAATTTATATTATTATTAAATACGCAGCAATTTATATTATTATTAAATACGCGGCAATTTTATATTATAAATTACGCGGCAATTTATATTATTATTAAATACGCGGCAATTTATATTATTATTAAATACGCGGCAATTTATATTATTAAATACGCGGCAATTTATATTATTTTTAAATACGCGGCAATTTATATTATTATTAAATACGCGGCAATTTTATATTATTATTAAATACGCGGCAATTTATATTATTATTAAATACGCGGCAATTTATATTATTATTAAATACGCGGCAATTTATATTATTATTAAATACGCGGCAATTTATATTATTATTAAATACGCGGCAATTTATATTATTATTAAATACGCGGCAATTTATATTATTATTAAATACGCGGCAATTTATATTATTATTAAATACGCGGCAATTTATATTATTATTAATGCGGCAATTTATATTATTATTAAATACGCGGCAATTTATATTATTATTAAATACGCGGCAATTTATATTATTATTAAATACGCGTATTTATATTATTTTTAAATACGCGGCAATTTATATTATTATTAAATACGCGGCAATTTATATTATTATTAAATACGCGGCAATTTATATTATTATTAAATACGTATTTATATTATTATTAAATACGCGGCCATTTATATTATTTTTAAATACGCGGCAATTTATATTATTATTAAATACGCGGCAATTTATATTATTAATATTAAATACGCGGCAATTTATATTATTTTTAAATACGCGGCAATTTATATTATTATTAAATACGCGGCAATTTATATTATTTTTAAATACGCGGCAATTTATATTATTATTAAATACGCGGCAATTTATATTATTATTAAATACGCGGCAATTTATATTATTATTAAATACGCGGCAATTTATATTATTTTTAAATACGCGGCAATTTATATTATTATTAAATACGCGGCAATTTATATTATTATTAAATGCGGCAATTTATATTATTATTAAATACGCGGCAATTTATATTATTTTTAAATACGCGGCAATTTATATTATTATTAAATACGCGGCAATTTATATTATTATTAAATACGCAGCAGTTACTATTATTATTAAATACGCAGCAATTTATATTTATTTTTAAATACGCGGCAATTTATATTATTATTAAATACGCGGCAATTTATATTATTATTAAATACGCGGCAATTTATATTATTATTAAATACGCGGCAATTTATATTATTTTTAAATACGCGGCAATTTATATTATTTTTAAATACGCGGCAATTTATATTATTATTAAATACGCGGCAATTTATATTATTTTTAAATACGCAGTAATTTATATTATTATAAAATACGCGGCAATTTATATTATTATTAAATACGCGTATTTATATTATTTTTAAATACGCGGCAATTTATATTATTATTAAATGCGCGGCAATTTATATTATTATTAAATACGCGGCAATTTATATTATTATTAAATACGCGGCAATTTATATTATTTTTAAATACGCGGCAATTTATATTATTTAAATACGCGGCAATTTATATTATTTTTAAATACGCGGCAATTTATATTATTATTAAATACGCGGCAATTTATATTATTATTAAATACGCGGCAATTTATATTATTATTAAATACGCGGCAATTTATATTATTTTTAAATACGCGGCAATTTATATTATTTTTAAATACGCGGCAATTTATATTATTTTTAAATACGCGGCAATTTATATTATTTTTAAATACGCGGCAATTTATATAATTTTTAAATACGCAGCAATTTATATTATTATTAAATACGCGGCAATTTATATTATTTTTAAATACGCAGCAATTTATATTATTTTTAAATACGGCAATTTATAATATTATTAAATACGCAGCAATTTATATTTATTATTAAATACGCGGCAATTTATATTATTATTAAATACGCAGCAATTTATATTATTATTAAATACGCAGCAATTTATATTATTATTAAATACGCGGCAATTTATATTATTATTAAAAACAACAATTTATATTATTTTTAAATACGCGGCAATTTATATTATTAAATACGCAGCAATTTATATTATTTTTAAATACGCAGCAATTTATATTATTATTAAATACGCAGCAATTTATATTATTATTAAATACGCGGCAATTTATATTATTATTAAATACGCAACAAATTTATATTATTATTATTATTACGCGGCAATTATATTATTATTAAATACGCAGCAATTTATATTATTAAATACGCGGCAATTTATATTATTATTAAATACGCAGCAATTTATATTATTATTAAATACGCGGCAATTTATATTATTATTAAATACGCAGCAATTTATATTATTTTTAAATACGCGGCAATTTATATTATGCTTATTAAATACGCAGCAATTTATATTATTATTAAATACGCAGCAAATTTTATATTATTATTAAATACGCGGCAATTTATATTATTATTAAATACGCAGCAATTTATATTATTATTAAATACGCGGCAATTTATATTATTATTAAATACGCGGCAATTTATATTATTAAATACGCAGCAATTTATATTATTATTAAATACATAGCAATTTATATTATTATTAAATACGCAGCAATTTATTATTATTAAATACGTATTTATATTATTATTAAATACACAGCAATTTATATTATTTTTAAATACGCGGCAATTTATATTATTATTAAATACAGCAATTTATATTATTATTAAATACGCAGCTATTTATATTATTATTAAATACGCGGCAATTTATATTATTATTAAATACGCAGCAATTTATATTATTATTAAATACGCGGCAATTTATATTATTATTAAATACGCGGCAATTTATATTATTTTTAAATACGCGGCAATTTATATTATTATTAAATACGCAGCAATTTATATTATTTTTAAATACGCGGCAATTTATATTATTATTAAATACGCGGCAATTTATATTATTTTTAAATACGCGGCAATTTATATTATTATTAAATACGCGGCAATTTATGTTATTTATTAAATACCGCGGCAATTTATATTATTTATTAAATACGCGGCAATTTATATTATTATTAAATACGCAGCAATTTATATTATTATTAAATACGCGGCAATTTATATTATTTTTAAATACGCGGCAATTTATATTGTGTATGCAAATACGCAGCAATTTATATTATTATTAAATACGCAGCAATTTATATTATTAAATACGCGGCAATTTATATTATTATTAAATACGCAGCAATTTATATTATTATTAAATACGCGGCAATTTATATTATTATTAAGCCCGCGGCAATTTATATTATTATTAAATACGCAGCAATTTATATTATTATTAAATACGCGGCAATTTATATTATTATTGTGCAGCAATTTATATTATTATTAAATACGCGGCAATTTATATTATTATTAAATACGCAGCAATTTATATTATTTTTAAATACGCGGCAATTTATATTATTATTAAATACGCAGCAATTTATATTATTATTAAATACGCGGCAATTTATATTATTATTAAATACGCAGCAATTTATATTATTATTAAATACGCGGCAATTTATATTATTATTAAATACGCAGCAATTTATATTATTTTTAAATACGCGGCAATTTATATTATTATTAAATACGCAGCAATTTATATTGTTATTAAATACGCAGCGATTTATATTATTATTAAATACGCGGCAATTTATATTATTATTAAATACGCAGCAATTTATATTATTATTAAATACGCGGCAATTTATATTATTATTAAATACGCGGCAATTTATATGGCCTTAAATACGCAGCAATTTATATTATTATTAAATACGCGGCAATTTATATTATTATTAAATACGCAGCAATTTATATTATTATTAAATACGCGGCAATTTATATTATTATTAAATACGCAGCAATTTATATTGTTTAAATACGCGGCAATTTATATTATTATTAAATACGCAGCAATTTATATTATTATTAAATACGCAGCAATTTATATTATTATTAAATACGCAGCAATTTATATTATTATTAAATACGCAGCAATTTATATTATTATTAAATACTTAAGCGATTTATATTATTATTAAATACGCAGCAATTTATATTATTTTTAAATACGCGGCAATTTATATTATTATTAAATACGTAATTTATATTATTTTTAAATACGCAGCAATTTATATTATTATTAAATACGCGGCAATTTATATTATTTTTAAATACGCGGCAATTTATATTATTATTAAATACGCGGCAATTTATATTGTTAACTTCATGCGGCAATTTATATTATTATTAAATACGCGGCAATTTATATTATTATTAAATACGCGGCAATTTATATTATTTTTAAATACGCGGCAATTTATATTATTATTAAATACGCGGCAATTTATATTATTAATATTAAATACTGTATTATTAAATACGCGGCAATTTATATATTATTATTAAATACGCGGCAATTTATATTATTTTTAAATACGCAGCAATTTATATTATTATTAAATACGCGGCCAATTTATATTATTTTTAAATACGCGGCAATTTATATTATTTTTAAATACGCGGCAATTTATATTATTATTAAATACGCGGCAATTTATATTATTGATAAATACGCGGCAATTTATATTATTTTTAAATACGCAGTAATTTATATTATTATAAAATACCGCGGCAATTTATATTATTATTAAATACCGCGCGGCAATTTATATTATTTTTAAATACGCGGCAATTTATATTATTATTAAATACGCGGCAATTTATATTATTATTAAATACGCGGCAATTTATATTATTATTAAATACGCGGCAATTTATATTATTTTTAAATACGCGGCAATTTATATTATTATTAAATGCGCGGCAATTTATATTATTTTTAAATACGCGGCAATTTATATTATTATTAATGCCTTAATTTATATTATTATTAAATACGCGGCAATTTATCTTATTATTAAATACGCAACCGATTTATATTATTTTTAAATATGACAATTTATATTTTTAAATACGCGGCAATTTATATTATTTTTAAATACGCGGCAATTTATATTATTTTTTTAAATACGCGGCAATTTATATATTTTTAAATACGCAGCAATTTATATTATTATTAAATACGCGGCAATTTATATTATTTTTAAATACGTATTTATATTATTTTTAAATACGCGGCAATTTATATTATTATTAAATACGCGGCAATTTATATTATTATTAAATACGCGGCAATTTATATTATTATTAAATACGCGGCAATTTATATTATTTTTAAATACGCAGCAATTTATATTATTATTAAATACGCGGCAATTTATATTATTTTTAAATACGCGGCAATTTATATTATTTTTAAATACGCGGCAATTTATATTATTATTAAATACGCGGCAATTTATATTATTTTTAAATACGCGGCAATTTATATTATTTTTAAATACGCAGTAATTTATATTATTATTAAATACGCGGCAATTTATATTATTTTTAAATACGCGGCAATTTATATTATTATTAAATACGCGGCAATTTATATTATTATTAAATACGCGGCAATTTATATTATTTTTAAATACGCGGCAATTTATATTATTTTTAAATACGCAATTTATATTATTATTAAATACGCGGCAATTTATATTATTATTAAATACGCGGCAATTTATATTATTTTTAAATACGCGGCAATTTATATTATTTTTAAATACGCAGTAATTTATATTATTATTAAATACGCGGCAATTTATATTATTTTTAAATACGCAGTAATTTATATTATTATTAAATACGCGGCAATTTATATTATTTTTAAATACGCGGCAATTTATATTATTTTTAAATACGCAGTAATTTATATTATTATTAAATACGCAACAATTATATTATTTTTAAATACGCAGTAATTTATATTATTTTTAAATACGCGGCAATTTATATTATTATTAAATACGCGGCAATTTATATTATTATTAAATACGCGGCAATTTATATTATTTTTAAATACGCAGCAGTTTATATTATTTTTAAATACGCGGCAATTTATATTATTTTTAAATACGCGGCAATTTATATTATTTTTAAATACGCAGCAATTTATATTATTATTAAATACGCGGCAATTTATATTATTTTTAAATACGCGGCAATTTATATTATTTTTAAATACGCGGCAATTTATATTATTTTTAAATACGCAGTAATTTATGTTATTATTAAATACGCGGCAATTCTGTTATTTTTAAATACGCAGCAATTTATATTCTTATTAAATACGCGGCAATTTATATTATTTTTAAATACGCGGCAATTTATATTATTTTTAAATACGCAGCAATTTATATTAATATTAAATATGAAGC